>CAKNYM010053158.1:819098-831246 GCA_932195095.1 Andricus curvator | reverse complement strand
GAATCTTTAACAAAAAAATAAAATTTTACACAAACGAGATGAATTCCAAACCAAAAATATAATAGTAGACTTTTCAACCAAAAAACAGGGAATATAGAAGAATTTTTTAAAAAAGAAGATAAGAGGGGAATAGAGGAAAGAGTGTGAAGTCTGAAATATGAAAGTGATTTTCAAATCTATTAAGTTATTATTGAACTTTACAGCTGCAGGGCCATCTTTCGAAAAATTCGCAAACTTTGTTAAAATTGATCATCAGAAAACGTACTAAAAAAAGGAAAAAAACATTCCACACAAATAAGAGAAAAAAAATCTACCATGAAGGACGAAAACCGAAGAATAATAAACTCGTTACCGGGAATTATTATTATCTGTAACATAAATTATTTTGAACTAAAGTACAACATTTCTGTAATTTTGGAAGATTTCAACTGAAAATTCAAGAAATTCGCTATAATCAAATTTTAAAAAAATAAATAAAAAAACTCGTCCACAGGCTATATTTTTTTTCTATCATTATAAAACTTTGACAATCACATCTCATTTCACGATTTTATATGATACATTGAAAAAAAATTTATAGCCGAACCAGCAATATTTATCCTTGATCTGACAACAAATATCGTAGGAAACGAGCCAACGATATTGGCAAAATCTTTCAAAAATGGATTTGCAGCATAATTTATTTTGACTATTATTATTCAAAAATCAGATTTTTAAATCGTTAAAACCAAGATTTTTTATAGCTGAAATCAAAATATTGGAAGTCTGAATATAGCGCTAATTAAATTGGAATAATTTTGACAAAAGTTTGAAATTTATCATTGATTTCACAGTTTACTTTGAAATTATAAAGATAATAATAATAAATTATTATATTGCAGGCCCGCCAAATGTTTTTTAATGTTTGTATTATTTTAAAATATCAATTTATTTGTTTATCAAACAAGAAACAATTATTCCATAGAAAATTTAGGTACTCTAATTATTAAATTTTCCCGGTTAATTAAAAGTTGTTTATTTATAATTGCAATTCAGTGTCAAAAAGTGTCTAATTTCGACTTTTTGAATACCTCAGATGATTTGTACCATTTGCCCATACATAATTCTTAAATAAATAAAATATTTTAGGAAAGCCTACAAGTCAATTGTAGGCTTATGGTCAATTTTTTTCGCGTTTTTGCCTTTTTTGTGTCAGCTTAACAGGAAAAAGCGAAAGTGCGTTTTCTGAAAACCGACCATAAGGGTCCTTCTCATATGAAGGTCAACATATATACTATCGCATAGAACAGAAAATTTGAATAGAAGTATTTTTGTTGACCTAGCGTTATCTCTGACGAGGCTGCGATTTCTGATGTTTACAAATAAAAAACAAACCACTTTATCTTTGAAGCGTTTACGTTGAGATCGCTTAGTTTGGTCGAATTTCCCAAGTTCAGTTAATCCGTAGAATTTACCTGAATTCAGTTCTGGAAATGAGTTAAATTTTCTAAAATTCAGTTGGATTTATGGAACCTCAATTGAATTTTCTTATCTAGCTTCGAATTTAAATGAATTATTCATTTAAATTTTGTTGAATTCACTTTTTTTAACCCATTGGAATTCTCTTACATCCAAATGCAAATTAAAATTTTAACCTGAATTCACCTTTAATTCAAATCTGTTCTGTCAAGTATAATAGAATTCCGTTTTGTTCAATTGAATTCTCTTTAATTCTATTAAATTCCGATAAACTTCATAAAGTTCGGATGAATTCAACTGAATACGGCTGAGTTCTTTCAAATCCATTTAAATTCACCTTGAATTCAGTCTAATTCCGTTAAACGGATTTAATTACACTTTTAGTTTAGTTTAATTGACTTAAAAATTTAATCGATCAGGTTGACTTCACTTGAATTCTTTTGCATTCAGTTAAATTTGCATTAAATTTGATTCAATTAATTTAAAATCACTTCAACTTTATTCAGTCAAATTAATTTTTATGAATATTGTTGAGTTTTCTTTAATTCCATTGAATCCTGTTGAATTCAGTTAAATTCATTGAACCACAAGTGAACTTTCTTAAACTAACTTCGAATTTAATTCAATCAATCAATTTAAATTCAATTGAATTCACTTTTTTATCCAAGTAGATTAGTGGAATTCTCTTACGTTCCACCTTTCACCCAATAATCAATTCTGTTGACTTTAAATGAATTTCGTTTAATTCTACTAAATCCCACTGAATTCATTTAAATCCGCATGAATTCACCTTGAATTTAGTCCAATTTCATTAAACTTATTTAATTATACTTTTTTAATTTAGTTTAATTGACTTAAAAATTCAGTCGATCACGTTAAATTCACTTGAATTCTTTTGAATTCAGTTAAATTTTCTTTAAATTTAATTCAATTAATTAAAAATCTTTTCGAATTTAGTCAGTCAAATTAATTTTAATGAATTTTCTTGAGTTTCCATGAATTCCATTGAATCTTGTTGAATTCAGTTCAATTCGCTTTGAATTTAGTTCAATTTATTTAAATTCACTTCAGTTAAATTCATTTAACCTCAACTGAACTCTCTTAAACTAACTTTGAATTTAATTCAATTCATTCAAATTCAATTGAATTCACTTTTATTTATCCAAGTGGAATTCTCTTACATTCGGGTGAAAATTACAATTTTAAATTAAATTCGCCTGTAATCCAGTTACCAATCATGTTAACTGTAAATGAATTCCGTTTAATTCTAATGAATCTCGCTGAATTAATTTAAATCCGCTTAAATTCACATTGAATGTAGTGAATTAAAATCAAATTTAATCAAATTTAATTCAAATTCAAATAAAATTTGGATGAAATCTCCCTTTTTTTTAAATTCAGTTGAAGTAATTTTAAGTTCACCTTTAATTCAAATGAATTCCACTGAATGACAATGAATCCCTCTGAAATCCGTTTCATTGGCAGTGAATTTAGTTAAATTCATTTCAATTCATGAATATTTTGAACAAAACTGAGTAGTAGGACACACAGAGGATCCTCTTCTTAAGTACCCACTAGTTTGAAATTATTTATATTTTCATTTTAAAAGAAAGTAACTAAGGCTAATAAAAAAGTTTATGAAGTAACACTAACTCTCTTAGTCACTTTTTTAGTTACTTTTATATTTTATAAATATATACAAAGAAAAATAATTCACGCTTATTTCTATCGGTATTCAGGGCTGTCAGGCAGTCACTTATGTCACTTTTTTTCTCCAAACAATTTTCAGTGACTTTTTCAAGATGAAGTTACTGTACCCTGAATTCTTTGAAATTTCCTTGAAATCCGCTGAATTCAATGGACGCTTTTTTGATTTTCAATTTGTTTTTTAATTAACCCTTCAGACTTTTAAATTCACCTTTATTCTTATGAATTTTATCAGATTATTATTTACTAATTCCATTCACTCCCATTTATCTGAATTCGATGGCATTTTATTTTTTATTTTAAGCATTTCATTCAATTCATTTGAATTCCCTTGAATCCTTCTAAATTCACTCTAATTTTACTGAAATAAGAGGAATATTGTGGATTTTTTGCATTTTTTTTCTTATTTATCCTGAAATCTTTTGAATTCTCTTTAATTTTTTTAATTTACCCTGAATGTTTTTGAATTTTTCTCAATTCATTTTGAATTTAATGAATTTTTTAAATCTTTTATGAATTGCTTTCAATTCAATTCTCGTTTCCCTGAAATCTTTCTAAGTTTACAGAAATTTTTAAAAATTTAATTTTGTTGCATTCTTAGGCAATTCATCAAATTCTTCTGAATTCCCTTGAATTTTTATAAATTCACTCCAATTTTACTGAAATCAGTGGAATATATATATATATTTTTTTTTAATTTTAAAGTGGGACGATGGTTGCACCGGTACCTCTAGAGAAAAAGGTTCTCTAAGTACTTAAAGCTGTTGCTCTTGGTGGTTCGGAACCCACCTTAAACTGTAGGTCCCCCTCCCACCACCATGAAAGCGTGTGGGAGGTGTGTAAAGGAATAGGGAAGAGATACAAGAAAAATGTAAACCCTCAGGGGACACATTAGAAAAAAAAGAAAAAATTTTAAAATTCACTTAAATGTTTTAAAAATTCGCCATTTTTTAAATTTACATTACATTTTTATGGATTAAATCGAATGCTTCTAATTTCCCTTAAATTCCTCTAAATTCAGTTGAATTTTATTTAGAATTCGTTGTTTTATTTTTATTTTTTGAACTTACCCTGAATTCATTAAAATTCACCTGGAATTCTTGTGAACTCCATCGAATTCTTTGAATTCTTCTGAATTAAAAAGAACATTAGTCACATTATTGATGCACATTAGTCAATTTTAGTCACTGTTTGGGTTAGAAATTTGTCACTTTTGGTCACTTTTTCGATTTAAATAGTTGAATTTTCACTAAATAAAGATAAGTTTTCAACCAAAAAGGGAATAGTTTTCAACAAAGTAGATTAATTTTCTACACAAGTAGATGAATTTTCAACAAAATAGTTAAGTTTTCAAGCTGAAAAGTCAAATTTTTTAGTATAGTTCAACTAAAAAAGATAAATTTTCAACCGAAAATGAAATAGTTAAATTTTCAGTTTAAAAAACTAATTTACAACAACAAACGAATTTTCTACCCAAGTAGACGAAATTTTGACAAAATACATGAATTTTTTATCAAATAGTTGAATTTTCAACTTATAAAGGATACATTTTGAACCAAAAATGGAATAGTTAAATTTTCAGATGAAAAAATTGATTTTTCACAACAACAAAAAAACGAATGTCCATCAAAATAGTAAATTTGTCAAACAAATAGTTTGATTTTCAAACAAAATTATGAATTTTCAACAAAAAAGTTAATTCCCAACCGAATAGTTTAATTTTTTTTACCGAATTGTTGAATTTTCAAGCTTGAAAGACGATTTTTCTACAAAATAATTTCATTTCCAACAAAACATTTAATTTGCGACCAAATAGTTGAATCCTCAACCAAAAATAATTAATTTTCAACCAAGCAGTTGCATTTTTAACCAAAAAGGATGAACTTTTAACCAAGAAGATTAGTTTTCTACCACAAAAGACGAATTTTTAACAAAATACAATTTAAAATATCAGTTTTCAACCAAAAATGGAATAGTTACATTTTCAGTTGTGAAAATAAATTCGCAACAAAAAAAAACGAATGTTCTGAAAAATAATTCAATTTTTAACCAAAAAAGATGAATTTTTAACTAAAATAATGAAATTTCAAGAAAAGAGTTCATCATTCAACCAAATATTTCATTTTTTATCTAACAAGACATATGAAACGAATTTTTAACAAAATAGTTGCATTTTCAATAAAGTAATTAAATTTTCAACCAAATAGTCCAATTTTTAATCAAAAGATATGAATTCCGAACCAAAAATATAATGGTAGACTTTTCAACAACAAAAAATTAACTTTTAACCAAGAATAGTTGGATTTTCTTATTGAGTTCTATGAATTCAGTTCATATTTAAGCAAAAAAAGAGAAGTTTCTTGAAAACAGGGGAAAATAGGGGAATAGGAGAAAGAGTGTAAGTCTGAAATATGAAGGGGATTTTCAAACATATTAATTTATTATTCAACTGAACCGTTTCATGGACATCTTTCGAAAAATTCGCAAACTTTGTTAACATGTATCATCAGGAAACATACTAAACAATGTTCTCCAATGCAAAAAATGTCTAAAGAATTTAATTAAAAGTATTCTCACACTTCTAATCATTGTTCGATTGACATATAAAATATGATTTATATTTCGTATTTAAAAGTAGGAGGGGGGTCAGCTCCAGTGACACATGACATTTTGAGTGGGAGGGGGAGGGTTCACCGAAATGTCACAAATTGTCACAAGAGGGAGGGGTGAGTGAAAAATCACTGAAAATAGCATCACGTACGTAATAAGCGGACGCTCCCCTAGTTAAAAGAAACTAGTTACTTCCCATCACTGATAACGATTCAAAAAATTCGCGGGAATCATCTACGCGGAGGAAAACCTTGTCACAAACTGAAAGGCCCGTCGCTATCCTAACAAGGAAGACTGAGACTCAGGCATCCACCACTCCATAAATCTGTATTTTTAGTTTCCGACTTTAGTCACTTCATAGATTTTTCTTCCAAGCATTGTTATCGCTCTCATGTAATATTAAACTCGCCTCTCGACGCTTTATTTTTATCGGCGTGGTACTCAGTCCCATTCATTCGCGCAAAGCTGCCCGATTTGAATAAGAAGGACCCAACAAAGATCCACCCGGCGTCAAAGATCGAAATAATTTCGGAGTCCGACTCTCAAGACCCGAAACTTGACTGAAAACACGCTGACGAAAATAATACTTAGAAGACATGCCCGTACAGAAGATCTTGGCTTTTCATCACGTGATTCATTTGCATGCCTATGTCCTATTTGGAAAAAACTACCGTAGCTTCGTACTGATACGATCGCGCTCCACAGAACTTGCATAATTCACTGAATATGCACCATGCACGCATCTACGTTAATGTCTTGCCGATTGACCCTGACTCGGTGAACTCGGCGACAAAAAGACTTTTTCGCCTCAAGAGTGGCTGAAAAATCCTGAGGTCAGATCGAGAGATAGCTTTTCAGCGGTGACGCTTTTCTTTCCTTGTTCGATTCCACCCAGGGAAAGAAAGTCCAGATGATTGATCTTCTTGGGTTACGTCACCAAAGGATTTTGAAGAAAAAAAAAACGAAATCTTGGGAGATTAGAATAACTGATTCTCTTCTCTTGTCGTTAGTACTATCCCACGTGGGATTTCTAGGTGTAGGTCGTGCTAAGCGCTCTCCAGAGGCTCTCAATAAGGCGTCGCTTTCATCACTCGTCGCACCGAAATGCCATCAGTTTCATAAGAGTGATGCAATTAAATTAGGATAATTTCCGCCGCTTCGTGGTTCTTACTTTAGAGGTAAACCGGTTCCTCCCCTTCTTGCATATGCAGACTTCGTAATTCGAGATGATACCGTTCGTGAGAAATAATTTATAGCTTGAGAGTTTTATTTGGAAGAAAAGTAGATACGCTTGGGCAATTTTTAAGAGGAATTTGAGATAAGGATATTTTTCTGGGCCATTGGATTAGAGATTTTCTAGATTTTTGGAAGCTGTGGAAATACCTGTTGGCGTGGACGATGAAGAGGCCGGCAATCATGATGAGCTTGACTCTTTCGACAACGGGATTCGGTTTTCGATCCTCCTCGTTCAGCGGGTGCATCATTAGTATTTTGTCCGCACCCATTGCGTGGTTGCCTCGTGATAACTGCAAGTCAAAAGACATTTCACTTTGACGAAAAATTAAGAAGAGAAAGCGAATGCATTATTCAACCCCCTGAGCGACTTTCCAATAGGAATTAGACAGCCGCAAGACTTGATTTTCAAAATTCCCTCATTTTTTCCCTGACCAATTTTTCATTTTCTCTGACCATTATTACTCAAAGACCCTCATTTTAATCTTGTAACATTTTTAACATAGACTATTTTATAAACGGATTAAAACAATTTCAATTTAAAATTCAACAATTAAAAATTTATTTATTTCAAACAAAGAAGATGACTTTCCTACCATAAAAGATGAATTTTTAATCCAAAAGGACGAATTTTCAACAAAACAGTAGAGTTTTCGACCAAAAATGAGCACTTTTTAACAAAATAATTAAATTTTCAAACAAATATTTTAATTTTCAACCAAAGAGATTAATTTTCATCTAAAATGATGAATCCCAACAAAAAAAATGAATTTTTAAAAAAGTAGTTCAAATTTCAACCCAAATAAACCAATTATCAACATTTCATGATGAATCTTCAACTAAAACAAAAAACGAATTTTTAACAACAACAAAAGCAACAAATTTTCAACAAAATAGTCCAATTTTCAGACAAAGAGTTAATTTTCAAAAAATAAAGATATTTCAGTTCAGAAAAAAAAAGTTCATCCAAATTGACCATCCCAATTTTAACCCAAAAACATGAATTTTCAATAAACAAAAATTAATTTTCAACAAAACTACATTTTTAACCAAAAAGAGGTCATTTCAATCAAAAAGATTAGTTTTCTGCCAAAAAAGATTAATTTTCAGCCAAAAAACAAAAAAAGACCAATTCACAACAAAAAAAGACCAATTTTCAACCAAAAAAAGACCAATTATCTACTAAAAAAAAAAGAATTTTTTGCAAAACAGCTGAATTTTCAGCCAATAAATATTAATTTGTTTACAAACAAACAAAAATTCATCAAAATAGTTTAATTTTCAACCAAAGTGATGATCTTTGAACTAAAATGAGGAATCTTAATTCCAAAAAAATGAATTTTTAACAACAAGAAGAAAAAAAATATTTAAAAAAGAGTCAAATTTTCAAACAAAGAGTGAATTTTCAACAAATAAGGATATTTCAGTCGAGAAAGAAAAAAAAGTTTAACCAAATTGACCATCCAAATTTCAACCCAAAAATATGAATTTTCAACAAAAAAAGTTCATTTTCAAGCAAACTGCATTTTTAACGAAAAAGAGGAATTTTCAGCAAAACAGTTTTACGAATTTTCAGCAAAACAGTTGAATTTTTAACCCATAATTATTCATTTCTTACCAAAAAGATAAATTTACAACCAAATAGTTTCACTTTCAACCAAAAAGATGAATTTTTAACTAAAACGAATCTTCGACCAAAAAAAAAGAATTTTTAACAAAATAGTTTGACGTACATCCAAAAACAGACCAATTTTCAACCGAAAAGACGAATTTTCTGCAAAACAATTGAATTTTCAATTCGCAAATAATAATTTTCTTCAAGAAAAAAACGAATTTTCCACAAAATATTCAAATTTTCAACCAAAAAGATGAGTTTTAAACCAATAAAGATTTTTCAGTCAAGAAAGAAAAAAATGTATCCAAATTTGCAAACCGTAAGTATGAATTTTCATCCAAAAAGGTTCATTTTTAAATAAACAGTTTCACTTGTAACTAAAAAGAGGAAATTTCAATCAAGAATATTAGTTTTCTACTAAAAAAGACGATTTTTCAACTAAAAAAGATCAATTTCAAACAAGAATGGAAAAGTTACATTCTCATGTAAAAAAAGTATTTAAAAAAAGATTTTTCAACAAATTAATTAAACTTTCAACCAACGAAATGAATTTTCAAATAAAATGATGAATCTTCAACCAAAATGAAAAATGAATTTTTATACAAAGAACAAATCAACAAAATAGTCAAATTTTCAACCAAAGAGAGAATCTATAAAAAATAAAAATATTTCAGTAAAAAAAGAAAAAAATTCATCAAAATTGCTGAACTTTCAAGCCAAAAGACGAATTTTATGTACAAGAATTGAATTTTGTAACAACAAAGTTCATTTTCAACCACAGTTGCACTTTTAACCAAAAAGAAGAAATTTTAATCAAAACGATTAATTTTCTACCAAAAAAATACGAATGTCAAACTAAAAAAGATCAATTTTCAAGCAAGAATGGAAAATTTATAATATCATTTAAGAAAATTAATTTCGAACAGAAAAAACGTATTATCAACAAAATAATTAAATTTTCTACCAAAAATATGAACATTCAACAACAAAAAAACGAATTTTTAAGAGAGTGGTTCAACTTTTAAACAAGTAGTTAAATTTTCGATAAAAAAAGATGAATTCTCAATAAAAAATGGACTAGTTACATTTTCAATTGAAATATTAATTTTAAATAAAAACAAAGAGTTTTTAACAAAGTAATTAAACTTTCAACCAACGAGATGGATTTTCAAATAAAATGCTGAATCTTCAACTGGAATAGTTAAATTTGCAGTTAAAAAAATAAATTTTCAACCAAAAAAAGACAAATTTTCAAGAAAAGAGATTAATTTGCAACTAAAATGATGAATCTTCAACAAAAAAATGATTTTTTAATAAAGTCATTTAATAACGCAATAACTTTTTTTCATTATATAAAATTGTATTTACAATTTAGATACAATTTTAACGTAGTAATAATTTTTTCAACCTTTTAGTATTTATTTTTCTTGAAATTATTATCATTTAATGAAAATAATATTGTCATTTTTTTTCTTATTCAGCATCCTCAAATATCGAGTTGTTTTTAAAATTTTTTTTCAATTGAAAATTCGTTTTTTAATCGCTATCTAAAGGAAAACCCATTAAATTTTATGATTTTATTTTATTTTAAAACTGAAAATTGAATTTTTTATCGCAATCCGCAATTAAGCCTTGTCCAATATTAGGTTAGAGTCACTTTGAGATTCTTAACTTCAACATCCATTCCTTGGAACCTGGACAACTTTGTTTGATCAAACTTTTTTGGACCCAATTTCTTTTATCTTTAAATAGTGATTTCGAGTTTAAAAAAGATTTTTTCGCTCTTTTAAAAAATTCCTATTTTGTTCTTAGTTATGTACTGAGACCCTTCAGTTATTTGAAGTGCCTCTAATAGAAATTCCCTGAATTTCGCAATATTTTTTTTAAATCCCAGACTTTCCATGACCAATAAAATTCCCTGACTTTTCCCGGATTTCCAGGTTTACCCTCACATACGGCAACCCCGTTTAAACTAAATTTTAAAATGAGATCAGAAATATGAATCAATTTTATAAAAAAATTTTGTTCTTACCTCGAGGATGAGTGATAAACAGGCAGGGTAGAAAGTCATGAAGACGAGATAATTGACGACGACACCGAGGCAGGCAAAAGTGCAAAGAATTTCGAGTCTTCGGACTCCAGAAAGGGAACCAATGCCAATGAGGAGGATCTCGACGAGAGTGTCGAGGGTGATTGTTGGACCCAAAAGTGACATTCCTTGAGCGATGTTGGCTCGAACTTCCTCCTGATTTCTAGAACTCAAGGCAATTTGAGCCAGCAAACGAGCCTTGTTCAAATCAATCACTAAGAGGAAGAAAAAGAAGGCATCCCTGAAAGAAGATATTTTTATCAATTAATTTATTTTCTTCTGCTCACTTTATCACGTGCAAATTTTGTCTTCATACATTTATTTTTTACTCACTTTAAATCTGAAATTGCACTCTGGCCGAAGTTCACAACACTCGAGGTAAACACTATGCTCGAGAAGACTGTAAAAAGTCCAGCACCTCCTGTAAAAATGTAATTTATTAGTTTTCATAATTTATATTTGTATTTTTAAAATCATATTATATTTGAAAAAATTTCACCCAGGAATTCGTTTGTTAGGAATTATCCAGATTTCAAATTGTTTGCAAGGTCTAATTTCTCAATTTTTAAATTTTTTAAATACATGGAATAATTGAATTAACAGGGTGTCTACTCAAATCATGGAAAAAAATCGCTGAAAATTCCAGGTTTTTCCAGGTATCTCTTTCCAGGTATAAATTTTCATTGTACGGAGCCATTCAAATATTTCGCATTTCTCTAAACAATTGACTCGGAATATTTGTAAAGATTCGCGAGTTTATTGCAAATGATGTTTTTTTCAGTTTCTTGGGATTCAATTAATATGTTTAATTTAGAAAGCTTTGAAAATTATATTACAAGATATTCTTAAATATATTAGCACCATTGATTAATTAAATAATACTAAAAAAATGTGCATATTTGGGTAAAATTAATGTATCTACTACATTAAATTAAATTTAAACCGCTACAAATTCCTGACTTTTCAAGTGAAAATATTTAATTTTCCATAAGATAGATGAATATTTAATCAAATAGTTTAAATTTTCAACCAAAAAGATTAATTTTCTACCAAAAAGACGATTTTTCAATCAAATACATGAATTCTAAAAAATAATAGTTAAATTTCCAAATATAAAAGATTAATTTTCAACCAAATAGTTGAATTTTCAACAAAAAAATATCAGTTTTCAACAAGAACAAAAAAAGAATAGATAAACTTTCAAATAAAAAAATTAATGCTCAACCAAAAAGATTAATTTTCAAATAAAATAATGAATATTTAAATGGAATACTTGAATTTTCAACAACAACAAAAATTAATTTTCAAACAAGAAAATTAATTTTCTACCAGAAAGCCGATTTTTCGACAAAATACATTAATTTTCAATCAAATAGTTTAATTTTCAACTAAAAAAGATCAACTTTCAACCAAATAGTTGAATTTTGAACTAAAAA
>CAKNYM010053158.1:802872-818998 GCA_932195095.1 Andricus curvator | reverse complement strand
AAAAAAGATCAACTTTCAACCAAATAGTTGAATTTTGAACTAAAAAAGCTTAGTTTTCAACCAAAAATGGAACAGTTAAATTTTCAATTAAAAAAATTAATTTTCCACCAAAAAAGACAAACAAATTTTCGACCAAAATAATAAAGTTTCAACTAAAATAATGAATCTTCAACTGAAATAGATGTATTTTAAATCAAAAAGATAAATTTTCGAAAAAGATTCTTACTTTCAAACAAATAGTTTTATTTTCAAACAAAAATATGACTTTTCAACTAAAATGATGAATAAAAAACTGGAATACTTAAATTTTCAACCAAAAATATGTATTTTCAAACAAAAAGATTAATTTTCCGCCACAAAAAAAGACGTTTTTTTTAACAAAATACATGAATTTTCAATGAAATATTAAAATTTTCAACCAAAAATTGAATAATTAAATTTTTAGTTAAACAAAAATTAATGTTCAATAGTTACATTTTCATTTAGAATAGAAATAATTTTCAACAAAGAACTAAGTTTGAAAAAAATTCAAATAAATAGTTACATTTTCAAACAAAGTGATTAATTTTAACTGAAATTATAAATCTTCAACTGGAATAGTTGAATTTTAAAGCAAAAGGATGAATTTTAAACTAAAATGATGAATTTTTAACTAGAAGAATTGAATTTTCAACCAAAAAGATTAATTTTTAACCAAGAAGATTAATCATTTCTACCAAAAAGACAAATTATCAACTAAAAAAGATATTTTTCCAACCGAAAAGATGAATTTTTAACTAAAATGATGAAATATTCAACTGGAATAGTTACATTTTCATATAAAAAATTAATTTTCAGCAAAAAAATTGTCAACAAAATAGTTAAAATTTCAACGAGAATAGTTAAATTTTCAGTAAAAAAAAATAATTTTCAACAAAAGAAAAAACGAGTTTTCAAAAAGATAGCTCATTTTTGAACCAAGGAAATAAATTTTCAATTGAAATGATGAATATTCAACTAAAAAATTAATTTATAACAAAAGAGTTCAACTTTCGACCAAGTGATTAAATTTTCATTTAATAAAAATGAATTCTCAACAAAAAATGTAATAGTTAGTGATTCAAACCAAAAAGATTTAGATTTTTTTTTTAAATAGTTGAATTCCACCAAAAAAACGACTTTTCAACATGAGTTGAATTTTCAACTAAGCTTTCTTAGTTTCTTTTCAACCAAGAAAATTATTTTTCTACCAAAAAGAAAACTTTTTCAACAAAATACATGAATTTTGAACCAGATACTTGAAGTTTCAATTAAAAACAGTCCATTTTCAACCAAAAATAAAATAGTTCAATTTTAAGTTAAAAAAATTAATTTCTAAAAACAAAAAAAACGAATTTTCAACAAAATAGTTAATTATAGTAATATAAAGCTACTTTTACAAATGAAGAATCATTTTTATTCCATTTATATTGCAATTTAAAAAAAAGTTGTGCACGCTCCCGAAAAAATTCCCTGGCATGTCCTTATTTGTTACAGATTTTTCAGATTTCAAATTGTTTGGAAGATCCTATTTCTTAATTTTTTTTAATACATGGAATGATTGAATTAAGGAAAAATACTTTTTTTTATTCCTGAAAATGAAAACTAGAAGGCAAATTTCAAATTAAATCTGAGTACTAAACTTCAAGGCGTTCTAAATTTTGAAACATTTTAAAATTGAAGAATACGATATTGAATGCATACATAAATAACAATTTAAAATTTCAATGCTTTTGTAATTTCGATTGTGTAGAGTTGTAACCGAAGGAAAAATGAATTATTCAGTCAGAAAAAATGGAAGAAAGCTGGAATGATAAAAATATCAAATTTGAAAGAATTTTACTTATATTTTTTAGGAATTTGTTGATATTTAAAAAACAAGTTTGTTATAAAATTTAATTGTTTAATTTCCTTAAGAATTTGAATGACCAAAGTTAAAATTTCGCTTTAACTTTTAATAATACAAACTTTTTATTTCAAAAATTTCAAAAGTCTTAGAATAAACAATAATTCTCCATTTTAATGACGAAATTTTTTTTTACTTTTATTACTTTTTATTATCATAAAATGTTAAGAATCGGTTCAATTTTATTCAATTCATTTATCAGATTTCGAGAATTGAGCAAAAAAATGTTATTTAGAAATCCGGCGTTTAGCTTTAAAAATATGGAATTTTATTATCATTATCACCATTTTTAAGAAGTCTAATTCGAAACTCTTCTACATGAAATTCAAAGAAGTACGAATATTTTTTAGAATGTCTCAAAAATGAAAACGAAATTAAATTATTTAAGCTTTATCCATATGTACTAAAATTTTGTTGAAACACCCAAATTTAGAAGAAATGAAAACAATATTAAATTTTGATATTGAACAAATCTATAAATTTAAAAAATACAGTTTCTAAAACATTAATAGCAATTGAACAATTGAAAGCTTTCGGCATTTAGATTCTATAAATTTAAAAGCTCATTTTTCAATTTCGGAAGCAATGATATTTTTAAATTATTATAAATAATTTTGTCAAATTCTTAGTCCTTGAAAATTGAATTTTTGATTTTTAAATATAATTTGTAGTTAGTAATTCAAATGAACAAAAGTGACTAAACTACAATTAATAACGTGACTAATGTTCTTTTGATTTGAAAAGGAATTGAAAACAATTTAAATGAATCGGAAAAAAATCAAAAATAAATCCAAAAAATTCAAGTGATTTCAGAATAATTAGAGTGAATGTAGAGAAATTTAAGGGAAATGAGAATAATTCTATGAAATTCAAAAAAAAAATCAGGGTGAAAATTAAAAAGAAATCATTTAAATTTGAAACAATTCAAAATTACGAAGAAAAGAAATCATTGAATTCAGTAAGTTTGAAAGGAGTTTAGAAAAATTCAATAGAATTTAAAAGAATCTGATAAAATGTCTAAAAATTTAAGGTGAGTTAAAAAGACTTCCAAATTGAATTAAATAAAAAATATAAAAAATCCATTAAATTAAGTGAATTAGAAGAATTCAAGCTTTATTCATATTTAAATTTTAAAGCTTTAGAAATGTATATTCTGTAAATTTAGAGGCTCAGCATTTTTTTTAATGTTTCAATTTTGGAAACAATGAGTTTTTAAAATATTAGTAATACATTTTTTCAACTTCAAAGTCCGTAGAAATTAAATTTTTTATTTCTTAAATACAATTTGTAATTATTAATTGAAATAATTGGTAAATTACAAAAAATTATTTCAAATTTTAAGCTTGAGAAATTCTAATTCTGCAAATACAAAATTTCCAGGAAATAGAATTACATTTTTTGCTGCTTAATTCAAAATTAGGAAATATTACAAATTTAAATTCATGAATAAATTGCATATAGTAGACCGAATATGAGAAAATAATTAAGTCTAATTAATCAATTAATTCAAAATTTTACAAATTTAGAAATTTCAACTCTCGAAATTATAACGCATTAGAAAATTCACTAATTAAAATTTTTTAAATCATTTACTATACTTTTACGAATAAAATTATACGGAACCCAATATTTTGCAACTAAATTCGACTTTTTACGAATATGTATTGCTTAATGAATTAAACAAATCGTAATGAAATTTAATATTTATATTTGAAAATAATGAACAGTAGTTAAAAACATTTGTTTTTGGTTTCTAATTTTTTTTAATATATTCATGAATACGGATTTTTCTTTGCAGATCAGAGCGCAGTTTAAGAGGAAATTCGGTAATCCTGATAGACAATGACCTCGCATACGGCCTCGAATGAAACGCTATCGCTTTCTATGGAACTTTCACTGACGCTCAAGGCTTTCACACGTCTTCCAAAGAGAAGTCTTATCAATGATCACTCTGCTTCTATTTTTTCACGCAATTATGCGTTTCTCACGTGGCTATTCGAAATCATAATTTTTCTGAAAATTATGCTTTACTTTGCAAAAGGTCTCAGAAGAACTAAAAATTTCGAAAATCTTCTACAATCCTATCCTATCCAATCCAAGACAATCCAATTATAACATGTTAAATACTGAAAATCAATTAAACAGAGGTCTCCAGCAATTTGAAACAAAAAAATTAATTTTGTCAGTTCAAGAAACAACGTAGAATCCAACTAGCCAAAGTTAGTCCAAATATATTTTTTAAACTACAAAATTAAAAAAGGAATGGCATATTTCCTTAACCATATAAAAGGTTCAATTTAAAAAAATACTTCTCGATTTGTGAAGTTGGTTTGGCTACGAAAAACATGTTTTTTGTAAACTCGAATAAAATTAAAAACTACATTTTCAATATTTAAACTAACCTTTAAAGTTGATACACTATACGCTGTTAAAAATAAATATCTTAGCATATTAGTGATGAAATATTCTTTATTCTGCTCAAATATTTTTGAGAATAATTTTCAGAGGTTCTCTACTATTTCAATCCAAAATCAAATTATTCAAATAAAGTAACCCAAAAGTTAGTTTTCATTTAAGCGAAAATTTATTTTCCAAAAGATGTCTTATTTAATTTGAACGAATTTATAAACAAAAATGTTTGATATATTATATAATTATATTAATTAATTCAACTAAAAATCTGAGAGTAATTTACCAGGTTTGTCAGAAACTTTTAATTTATTAAACTTTAATCGTAGTTTATACTTTTGTTTTTTAAACATTCTTGAGCTATTGGATTTTTAAATATTTTAATATTTTTAATACCTTTTTTGTTCGGTAATTTTCAATTTTCAGGATTTTTTAAATGCCATGAATTTATGTCATCCTCTTATACCTATAAATTGATTTTTAATGTACTAAATGAATTACAAAAAAATTAAGTGTAATTGTAGGGTGCAAAAAAAATTAATCATATATTTCTTCTCTTCACAATAATATTCTTTAATTGCAGAATTAAAAAAAAAATTAATGTCAACCTCTTGTCATAATCTGATTAATATTCCCAAGCGCCTTAGTTTCGTAAATTTTTATGAATTTTAATTTATTATCTGTGAGAAAATAGTATTTTCAAAATAAATTTTAGAAGCTCTATAGCAGGATGTCTACTCAAATCCTGGAAAAAATTCTATGATAATTCCAGGTTTTTTCCAGGTATCTCAAATTTTTCCGAGAATATTTTTTCATAGCACGGAGCCATTCAAATATTTTTCGCGAGTTTATTATAAATAAAGTTTTTTTCATTTTCTATGGATTCAATTATTATGTTTAATTTATAAAGCATCGGCAAATTATATTACAAGGTATTTTTGAATATACTAGCACCATCGATTAAATAAATATTTAAGTAATACTAAAAACATCATTAATCATTTCTTTAATTTGTCTCTAAAGTCTATGCACTTGAATAACAATTGAAACAAATTTCTATTTTATCTTCTTATGCTTGAAATTCAGTGCATATTTAGGTAAAATTAATGTGGGTACCATATTAAATTCAATTTAGCCCGATTGAAATTCCTAACATTTGAAGTAAAAATACATATTGCATTTTCAACAAGATAAATGAATTTTTAACCAAATAGTTAAATTTTCAACCAAAAGGATTAATTTTCTACCAAAAAGGCGATTTTTCAACAATATATATGAATCCTCAACCAAATAGTTGAAATTTCAACTAAAAAATATCAATTTTCAACCAAATTGTTGAATTTTTAACTGAAAAAGATTAGTTTTCAACAAAAAATGAAATTGTTACATTTTCAGTTAAAAAAATTAATTTTCCAGCAAAAAAAAACAACAAATTTTCAACCCAATGAATGAATGAATCTTGAATTGGAATAGCTGAATTTTCAACCAAAAAGATAAATTTTCAACCAAAAAGATTAATTCTTATCAAAAAAGACAGATTTCAAACAAAATACAGGAATTTTCAATTAAACAGGATAAATTGTGAACAAAAAATCAATAGTTAAATTTTCAGTTAAAAAAATTAATGTTCAACCAAAGAGATGAATTTCCAATTAAAGTGATGAAATATTTATTTTAATTAATAATTAAATTTTCAGTTTTGGAAAAATAATAATTTTTAACCAAACAAAAAATATAATTTTCCAAAAATAATTACATTTTCAAACAAAGTGATGAATTTTCAAATAAAATGCTGAATCTTTAACTAGAACAATCGAATTTTAAATAAAAAAGATGAATTTTTAACTAAAATTAGGAATCTTTAACTAGAATAATCAAATTATCAACCGAAATGATAAATTTTTAGCTGAAATGATTATATTTCAACCAAAAAGACAAATTTCTGCCAGAAAAAGAGGAATTTTCAACTAAAAAAGATAATTTTTCAAACAAAAATTGAATAGTTAAATTTTTAATTCAAAAAATTATTGTTCAACCCAAGAGATGGATTTGAACTAATATTATGAAATATTTAATTGTAATAGTTAAATTTTCAGTTGAAAGATTTAATTTTCAACAAAATAGTTCATTTCTCAACCAAAGAGATTTAAAGTAATTCTTTATTATAAAAAATTAATTTTGAGACAATATTTAGAAAGATTTGAAAACATAAAGATTTCAAAAATTGTCAACAACAAATCCGGAAGATTTTAAGACTTTGAAAAATTTCCGAAAATTTAGAAAATATTTTTAAATTTTTTCCAAACCTCAAAAAGTCCGAAATATCTTTCAAACTGACTTAAATTTTTCCCTAAAATTTTTTTAATCCTGCAAAATAAAAAAATCCTTATCAATTTTCTAGGTACTTTTTCGACGTATTTTAAAACTTCAAAAATGAATAGTTATTCGAAATTTGTATTTTGTATTACAAATTATTTTTCTCTTTAAATTATAATTTTCCTACAAAAACTTTTTCTTTCATGATTGAAAGATCGTTTTTAGTTGAAAACCCGTCATTTTTGTTTGAAAATTCAACTACCTGGTTAAAAGTTAAACTACTTTCTTAAAAATTAACTTGTTTGGTTGAAGATTTATAATTTTAGTTCAAAATACATCTCTTTGGTTAAAAATGTCACTATTTTGTTGAAAATTGGCCTTTTTTGGTTGAAAATTCCAAAATTTGGTTGAAAAATCAAAAATTTTGCTAAAAGTTCTTTTTTTTCATGAATTCAGCTGTTTTTTATTTAATATTCGAATCTTTTTGGATTGAAATATCAACTATTACATTTGTCATTCACCCTTTTGGTTTAAAATTCAACTACTTGGTTGAAAGTTGAACTACTTTGTAAAAAAGTCATTATTTTGTTTGTAGATTCATCATTTTAGTAGAAAATTCTTCTTTTTTGGTATAAAACTCATGTATTTGTGTGAGAGTTCAACTGTTTGTTTTAAAATTGACTTTTTTGTTGAAAATTAATATTTTTTGGTTAAAAAATTAAACTCTTTTGTAGAAAACTTGTCTCACTTGGAAATTATTGAACCTTTTTTGGTTAAAAAATTTGACTAAAATATCAACTATTACATTTTTCGTTGAGAATTCATCTTTTTTTTTTAAATTCAAGTATTTGGTTGAAGATTTACTTTTTTGTTGTTGATTTTACATATCTGTAATTTTAAAAAATCTTTTTTAATTTTCTCAAGAATCTTAGGAAAATTTCTGAATGATCCTAGTTAAATAATAAATCAAGCCAATTCAATTTAATATCCTTTCTAATAATCTAGATAATTTATTTGCTTTCAATAAATTATTCTTAGAAACATTTTCTGAAGTGCAGTCATAAATAATAAAGATTTTGAAACACTAGAAAAAAATGTTTCTTAAGCTACTATTACGGAAATGTTACATGACTTAGACACTTAAATTTAAATCTAAAACAATCGTCGTCGATAAAATCGTCTTGCAGACAAAAAAATTTAGATTTTTCAACGTAGAATGTAAACACAATACATCCTTGCACTAGATTTAAAATCTCATCTATGAACGAGTTGATGTTTTGTCTCGGATACTTCAACTTAAAGAAAACAATTACCCTAATTACACAAATATTTATTCATAATTAGCATTCTCAAAATAACAATCGATTCTCTTCGACTTTGTACCACAAGCAAAAATTTTAATAGTGCAACGATCAACTAGCCAGTGGAATAAAACTCAATTATTTTATCTCAATGAATTAAAAAAAAAAAATTAATTATCAGGCACTCGTTTATGTGGACAAAAATTACTATCCAGTGACATTTGTTCCTTTCAATGAGATTAATTTAGTTAGAATGATAAGGAAATCATTTCATCAAATGCGAAATAATTTGAGGTAAATTCTGTAAATTTATAGACCGTAGATTAGGGTGGTCCAAAAATGGATTAGACATTTTTTCGAATTTTCATGCATACCCCCCCCCCCCTCGCAAATTTGTTCAAATTCACACAAAAATTATTATAATAATTTTATTCAGAATCGTGAATATTAGGCGAATCGAGTTAACCCTCAACATTTCTGTTCACATTTTTCGATAGAATACGAATAAAAAATTAGTATTAAAATTTCACCCCATAAGTTTTTATAGGGTCCCAAAATAACTCCATAAGTGAAAAATTGGGTTTGCGAGGTTTTGGCACTAATTATTATTTTTTTGCTATTTATTTTAGGGCAAATTGTTTCTAATACCTAAATATTACTTTCAACTGATAATTACATGTTTAAGTAAATGTTTTAAACAATTTATTATTGTTTATAGCAAGGCAATAATCGAATAAAGTTAACAAAAATAATTATTTAAACAATGTATTATTATTTATAACCAAATTCTCTTAGAATAATGCTCGAAGTTGCGGTTTTATATGAAATTTTCCACTTTCTGTCCGCTTTTCAATTAAAGTGGATAATAATTGTTTAAAAATTTATTATTCTTAATGATGTTCTCTTTGAATAATGCGAGAAAGTAGCAGGTTTTTTTCTGAAATTTTCCATTTTTTGTCCATTTTCCAATTAGAGCGAGGTAATAATTAATTCAAGTTAACAGACATAATTGTTAAAACAATTTATTATTGTTTATAACAATCTTCTCTTAGAGTAATGCTAGAAAGTTCCGGGTTTTTTTCTGAAATTGTCAGCTTTTCTTTGTCTATTTAGTTATGCCCAAATAATAAATAAACATCAACAAGAATCATTTTTTTAAATAGTATTCCATTTTTTCGGAATGAAGTACTTTTATACTTTAGCTAATGTTTAAAAAATATTAATTTAAAGAAAAAGGCTCTCAGTAAATACTTCAAGAAAAAGTTACATACAATATGATCCATATAGAAAATTTTAAGAACCGCATCTAAAAAAAAGTTTTGTCACGGAAATCTCGCAATCATTGTTGTTGAAACCTGATTCGCTTTTCATTACATGAAGTTGTTTCATATGTATCCTAAGTTTGAAATTTGAAAAATAAATCTACAAATTATCTAATAAATTATTGTTAATATTATACATTTTTTATGGTAGTCCTTTTCGTGTGAAATTAGTATTACAAAAAAGAAGTTTAATATCAAATCATAAAGTTTCGAAGAAGACTCAACTTTTTTTTAAATGTTAGGCTATGTTAGCTAGCGTTTTAAACCGGAAATTGGTTTTTCTAATCACAATTTATTAGATCTTAAATGTTAACATTTTTTTAACAAATTGCGTTTTTCGGTTACGTTAGTGTTTTACGCCAAAAATTGATATTTTAAAGCAAAAATCATTATAATTTGACCAAGATTTATAATCTATTAATAATTTTGTTTTATATTAGTCTTTTTCGTCAGAAACTCACATTTTTAATTAAAACATTATATTTTACTCACAACTTTTAACAATTTTAGGTGACGTTAGCATTTTACGCCAAAAACTCTATTTTAAAACTAAATTCATTAAATTTTTATTTGCAATTTATAAATAGTTCCTGGTTATATAAACGTTTTTCACAGGAAATAATTTTTTTTAATCATTATAATTTGAATAATATTTACAATCTTTTAACAATTTTGTATTATGTAAGTTTCACCTGAAATTGATATTGATAATAAACAATCATTAGATTACAAAGTATATTTACAATATTTTAACAATATTAGGTTACGTTTATATTCTTCGTCGAAAATTGGTATTTATTTCATAAAAAATGAAATGGTTTCTTCATCTATGAATTGTAAATATATATATGTGTACAAATTCTGAAGTTAGGACATCAATTATCAAAAACATTGTCCTTATTGCTTTTCTATTATTTTAGATAACAGATACTATAAATTACAAAAATTTTGTATTAATATTAATTTTATATTTTAATTTAACAATTGCGTGATGTAAAAAAATAATTACGCGGATGCTTATTTTCTAGTATTTCAAATATCTGGTTTTATTTCAGAAAAATATACCCATAAAAAAGAAAAAGATTGTTTAAAAAATTATTCTCTCGCATGTTTATTTATTATTTGTTCATAACTAAAAAACCAAAGCAAAGTTACAAATTTCAGAAAAAACTGCAAATTTCGACCATTATTCAAAGAGAATATTATTAAAAATAATAAATTTTTGAAAGAATTATTTTTGTTAACTGTATTTGATTAATGCCTCGATATAACTGAAAAGTTGAATGAATAAATTAATAAAATAATAAATAAATTGTTTGAAAAATTTATTTAAACATCTAATTATTAGAAGAAAGTGATATTTTATGTATTAAAAACTATTTTTCTTAAAAGAAACAGCAAAAAAATAATAATTAGCGCCACAAATTCGCGAAACCCCATTTTTCACTAATGGGGTATTTTTGGGACCCTATAAAATATACTCATGGGGGATCAATTATAAAAGTAATTTTTGACTAACATTCTACGGCTAATTGTGAAGAGAAATCTTGAGGGTCAACTCAATACACTTAATATTGACGATTCTGAATAAAATTTACATAAATGCTTTTTTTTGCGGATTCGAATAAATTGGGGGGGGGGATATGCACAAAAATTCGAGAAAAAAAATTTGTACCACTTTACTGTGGACACATGTACCGCAATTTCTGTAAAAATGGCCGGATTTGTTCGGTACACATAGAAACTGTCAAATTTAGAACAAGTTTGGTTTACGTGTATCGTGAAGGTGTTGGAAAGATAACGTTTTTTTTACTTACCAAGGATATATTTTGACCCTGTATTTTGAAGATTACGTAATTGATGGTAACTAAAGAGAATCGCCAGACAGCGAATTATGGTCATTAATATTACGTCAGCTGCATTTTGCTCCTGAAAAAAATGTTATAATTTTTTTAGAATTTTAAGTGGTCATTAATTTGTAGACTTTAGGAAATCGCGAAACCTTGACATTTTAAAATTCTTGGTGAGAAATGTTAATGAAAAGAGAACTGAACGGTTCTTTATGCACTTCATTTAGTAAGTAGGTGTTCTTTCGAAACTGGGGCATAAATTTACGAACTTGAGAACTGTATAATATAAAATATGTATTTGTTTTTTCTTAATCAAGGATATTCCTTTATAGATTTTTTTATCTTTAGATGCATTAAATTTTGAAGCTTTTAATTGAAAGGATCTGCAAGATTAAAAATTTCAAAGATTTAAAAGAAACTTTTGAAAATATCTGTAGGGGAAACCTCCCTACAGTGGATAATGCAACCTCCAGTGGATAATCATTAATTAAGAGCACAAATAAAAGAAAAATAATGTTATTTTTAATTTTAATTTATTGAAACGTATAGTGTCTTAACTATTCATGAGATTAAATTAATTATTTTTCATACATTAGTATTTTTAAATAATGATTATTCACTGTAAGTTGCACTATCCACTATAGGGAGGTTTGCCCTGACTGTAATTTATAATGATAAAGTATCCTTTTCCTATCTAAAAAAATAGGTGGAACGAAATTCTCGAAAATCTTGCACTGATTGTTGTTAACTACCAGATAGGTTTCATTCTACGTGAATATGACTAAGTGGCTGTTTTCAGTTTGTTCTTTTGAATTTTCTCGAATTTGGTCAATCGAAATTTTCAAATTAGCAATTTTAATTCTAAAACTTTATTTCTAAAAGAGAAAACTTTAATTGTAAATGATTCTTTAGTAATAAAGGCAACAATATTATGTTCTTAAAGTTTTGAACAAATGTTTTAAAAATGATAAAGAATTCTATTCATAACCCCTTGGTAATATTAAATGAGGTTATATGTATTTATCTATTAATAAAGATTCAGAATTTCCTGCACCATCAATTTAATAAATCAAAATTTCTAAATACGTAATTCTATTTGATAATAAAAATGATTTCTGAACTATTTTGCTACCAGCCTATGATTTGTGAACTTTTTCACAGATTGAAAGAGATGAGAATAATTAACTTAAGGGCAAAAACTTAGAAATCTTAGTTTCTGAAATGTATAAACTCTAGGCAACGATTGAAAAAACGGGTTTGGAGATTTTTAAGGATTTTCATGGCTTTAAGATAAGGAAAATTTTAATTATTTGTTCTGTTGTTGAAAAATTAATTCAAAGAAAATATTTTCAAAGACTTAGAAAGATTTCAAATTATTTCCTCAAAATTCGGAAAAAAATGAAGAAGACTTCAAAGCAAAATTTTTAAATTTTGTAAAATTGCCAAATTTAAGAAAAAATTAGAATAAGTTTAACATATATTCAAAAGTTTTGGAAGGATACAAAATATAATTTTCTTTAAAACAAAATGTAGATTTGGGAAGATTTCGAACAAAAAAACGTAGAAGTTTTTTTCAGGAATTTTAAAAGGTTTCAAGAGAATAAAAAAATGTTCTTACGATTTGTCGGAAAATTCTTTATGATTTTTTATATTACAATATTTATTTAAGGAGAATATTTAAAAAGATTTCAAAACATAACAAAATAGTGTCAAAATTATGAAAAAGGAATCTGGAAGATTTGAAGGAAATTTTTTTTAATTATGCAGAATTTTTTCAAAATTTTAGGAAAAATTCAATTCATTTTAAAAGATATTTAAAAGTTTTTCAAAAATTTCAAAAAACTTAAAACAAAATGTAGATTTTTTGAGATTTCGAAATAAAATTTCTTAAAGATTTTGAAAAGTTTCAAGATAATAATATGTTCTTAAGATTCCTGGGAATATTAAGAGTGATTCTTTATTTTTAAAAATTATTTAAAACGAATATTTGAAAGGATTTAAAAACATTGAAGAAGATTTACAAAATTGACAAAAATGAATCCGGAAGATTCTAAAAATATTTGAGAAATAATTCGAATCAGTTTATAAAAAAAGATATTTAGGAATTTTTGGAATTTTGAAGGGATTAAAGATATTTTTAAACTTTAAAAGATTTTCGAACAATTATAAAAGGTTCTGAAATGTTTTCCATGCATCAAAAAGTCTTAAATATCTTTTAAACGACTCAAATTTTTTCTAAAACTTTATAAAACCCTAAAAAAAGAAACTTTTTTTTTAGAAATCTTCTAGATACTTTTTCAACATATAATCGTCAAAAACAATTTTGAATTTTCTCGAGCAATCTAGGCAAATTATATTTATATAACCTCAAAGCAAATGAGCAAAGAAAATTAAAAAAAAATAGTAATTCCAAATTTTTACTTTTTATTAAAGATTATTTTTTTTCCTTTAAATTATAATTTGCCTACATTTTTTTTATTCTGGACTGAAAAATATGTTTTAGTTGGAAATTCAACAATTTTGTTGAAATTTCGTCTTTTTGATTTGAAAATTCATCTATTTTGGTAGAAATTTCATCTTTATTTTGTTAAAATTGCAAATGTTTGGTTTAAAATAAAAATCTTTTTGGCTGAGGCTTCAACTATTTTGTTGAAAATTCTTAGGAAAATTATATTTATATAACCATGAAGACAAATAAACAAATTAGCCTAAAAATTAAATAGTTATTCGAAATTTTTATTCTGTATTCAAAATTTTTTTGAAGATTTGTTTCATTTTTTTTGTGATCACTGGGGTTAATAATAAAACTCCACAATTATTTTGCGACGTTTCGTCAGCTAGGTTTGCTAACCTCTTCAGGCTAAAATTTTATTGAACACCACCAAGATATAAAACAGTGAAAAAAAAATAAAAATTTGTTTGTTTTTTGAAATTCATTTAACAAGAATTAAAAACAAATTTTAATTCTTTTTAAGAATTTTCAAAATTTACAAGAGAATAAATCATTTTTCTTAAGATTCCTATGAAAATTTCAAATAATTTTTTACTCTCAAAAAGTGAAAAAGATTTCAGAACATTTAAAATGATTTCCTAAAATTTTGAAACAGAATGTACAAAGTTTTAAATAAAAACTGTTTAATTTTGCAAGATCACAACATTTTACACAAAATATAAGAGAATACAAAAATTTTCTTGAGATAACTCGGAAAAATGTTAATGATTTTTTATTTTGAAAAATTGATTTTAAGATAAAATTGAAAAAGCTTTCCAAAATTGTCAAAAAGAATCTGGAAGACTTTAAAGTAATTCTTTTAATTTCGAAAAAATATGTATTTATTTTTAAATTTCTTGGAAAGTTCTAAATATTTTTTAAACTGACTCGAATCTTTCAAAAAATTTGGTAAAATCTCGTAAAATAAAAAGATTTTCTTTTAAATTGTCTAGATTATTCTTCGACACATCTGAAATTTTCAAAAAATCTTTTTGAATTTTCTGAAGTATCTTAGGAAAATTATATTTAAAGAATTCTTTATCTACAATGTTTTTTGATAACTTTGTATTTTTTTACCACAGTTTGAAATTTCATCTTTGTTGGTTGAAAATTCAACTGTTTAGTTGAGAATTTATCATTTTTGGTTAAAAAGTTAATAAGTTTGTTGAAAATGCAACAATTTCGATTTGTTAAAGACATCCCTTCTGGTTGAAAAAGCAACTTGTTGGTTGAAAAATCGTCTTTTTTGGATGCATTGCACTATTTTTTATTTAAAATTAAAATCTTTTTTGGTATAAATATCAACCATTACATTTTTCGTTAAAAATTTATCTTCTTTGGTTGAAAGTGTAACTACTTGGGTAAAAGTTGAACTACTATTTTAAAAATAAATTTTTCGGTTAAAGATTCATCATTTCAGTTGATGATTCATTTCTTTAGTTGAAAATTAATTTTTGTTGTGGTTGAAAATGTAACTATTTAGTTAGAAAATCATCTACTTTGTTAAAAATGCAATAATTTTACTAGAAATATTATTCATTTGAAGCGTTTTAATTTTAATTTAATATTACTACCTACAATAATTTCATTTAAATGAATTTATTCACCTATTTTCATAAAAAAAATCTCCTTTAAAAGCGCCTTGTTTTCTAATTTCATGAATTTTTAGTTTATGATTCTCAAAAAGGAATCGAAACCTTCTTAAAAAGGGGGGGGGGGAAGGAGAACATTGAGTCAAAATTTTCGATTTTAGGTGTTTTAGAGGATTTTGCAAATTTAAAGTGAAAAGGGGGAAAAGGGGATAAGTTAAAAAAGGGGACGGACTGTGATCCCAACAATTTGAAAATAAAGTTTAATTCCAAATTCCTAATGATGTAGATTATAGAATGTCAATCAAATTGCTGAGGTTTAAAATTAAACTGTAGGATTTCAGAAAATATTTTAAACAATGAAAACTGAAAATGCCACTCTTAATAAAATATAAATGTTATTATCTCTTTGAATTTAAAATTAAATTGCTTTTATTCAAATACTATTATTACCTCGGTCGAACAGCGATCATGCCAACAATGCGTCGCGGGGACGCTTTCCTCTTTCGTTTGACTATTTCCGGTTTCAATGTTGAGAATGCATGCTGTTAGGGTGAATGTTGCGACGATCACCTCGAGAGGATGGCTCGCACAAAAGCGACCATGGGATTCAAATATTGGTCCCAACATCTTTTCTTCTAGACGACCTAAGCAAGAAACGGTTTCCTGAAAAAAAAACATTAAAGTATGATTAATTTTCGAAAACACCTCCAAGAAAGAAATGAGGATCTAAGCGATAAGGTGATCCGAAAAATCTCAAAATGATTAGATTCATTGACAATAGCACTAAAATGTTTCTTTGTGGCAATACGAAAAAATTAGAAAAAAAATTAAAATTTAAGAATTTTAAATTAGATTAAAATCAAATTCAAAATCCCATTTAAAAAAATCTGCCCGCTTCGCGGGCACATTCTCATGGCGCGC
>CAKNYM010053158.1:770928-797872 GCA_932195095.1 Andricus curvator | reverse complement strand
TCGAAAGTTATCGTGGCTACAGACAGACAGACAGACAGACTACAGACAGACAGACACCTTCGTAAAAATCGTTTTTTCTGACTCAGGAGGTCTCAAAACGTGGAGATTTGATGAAAACCGACTATGTCAAATTTTACATAAAACCAATACCTTCTCATTAGAATGAGAATGTAAAAATTAAAGAAATTCTAGTGATTTCAGTCAAAGAGTGGATTTAGAGGAATTTAGGAAAAATGAGAAGAATTACCTGAAATTGATAAATATTCTAGGTAAATTGAAAAAAATCAATTAAATTGAAAAGAATTCAAAAAGATGAAAAAATTATTCAATTCAGTAAGTTTGAAATGAGTTTAGAAAAAGTTTATACGAAATTCCTAAGAATTCAACGTGAATTTAAAGGATTTCCAAGATGAATTAAACAAAAACTAAAAAAATCCACTGAATTCGGTGAATTCAGAAGAATTCAAGTGAATTCCAAAGATCCAAGTGAATTCGAAAAATTCAAGGGGATTCCAAGAAATGCAAGGGAATTCCAAAAATTCCAGTGAATTCCAAAAATTCAAGGGGATTCCAAGAAATTCAAGGGAATTACAAAGAATTCAGGAAATTAATTCAAATAAATTGCAAAAAATATTTGAACATCTCTTCAAATCTTTTAAATCCGACGAAATCGCTCACTTCTTGTGAATAAATTCTTTGGAATCCATGAAAATATTATAAAATCCCGTGAAATTCTGTGAAACCTCATGATATTTCCTGAAATCCTGAAGAATTTATTAAAATACCTTGAGAGTTTTTCAAATCCCTTGAAATCATTAAAATCCTCGTAATACTTATAAAACCCCTTGGAATCGTTTAAATTTGTTTAAAATATTTCAAATCCAGTGATTTCTTTTGAAGTATTTTGAAACTTTCTAAAGCTCTTAAAAATGCCTTTGAATGTTTTTAAATGCCCTAAATATTACAAATCCTCTGAAATCCCATTAAATTACTTAAATGAAATGAAAACTTCTTGGCATCTTTTAAAATACCCTAAACTGTTTAAAATTCTTGAAAATGTTTGAAAATCCTTTGAAATCTTTTAATATTTCTTGAAACTTTTTAAAGCTCTTCAAAATTCCTTGGAATTTTTAAAAATGTCCTAGAATCTTTAAAATCCTTTCGCATTACTTCAAATTTTTGAAATCTCTTAAAAATACTCTAAGATATTTCAAATCTTTTAAAATCCTTTGAAATTCCTTCAAATTCTTTAAAGCTCTTCAAAAATCCTTAGCATTTTAAAAAATTTCCCAAAATTGTTTTAATTCTTTAAAATTTTTGGTAATACCTTGAAACACTTAAAAATCTTTGAAATCCTACAAAATCCCTTAATTGTTGTGAATACATTCTTTGAAATCCATCAAAATATTATAAAATCCTATGAAATTACATTAAATCTGATGATAATTCCTGAAATTCTGGAAAATTTATTAAAATAGCTTGAGAGCTTTTAAAATACCTTAAATTGATTGAAATCTTTGGGAACCTTATCAAATCCCTTAATATCTTACAAGATATCACAGAACCTTATAGGTCCTATAAAATTGTTCCATATCTTCCAATATTCTATGAAATTCTTTAAAACCCAGTAAAAATTTTTAAAAGTCCCCTAATATCATTCAAATACTTGGAAATTACTTTAAAAAATTTTTAAATCTTCAAAATGCTTTGGAATCTTTTGAAATTTCCTAAAATATTTAAAATCATTTGAAATTTTTTGAAATCCCTTAAAACTTCTTAAAACTTTTGAAAATTCCTTGAAATTTAAAAACATACCCGAAAATCTTTAAAATCCCTTCAAATTATTGAAATCTATGAGGTTTACGAATTAATTCGGTGCCTTTACTTTGATGACTTGTAAGTCTTGATCAAACTTAATTTTTTTCCCGCCGAATTAAAAACATTAATTTAAAAAAGCGATTTCAAAGGAAAAAAGTGACTTAAAGTGCTTTTTACAAAAATTCCCTGACTTTTGCATTTTTTTCAAACACCCTGACTTTTCCTGACCAACAAAATTCCCTCACTTTTCCCTGATTTCCAGGTTTTTTCTGACCTGCGGTCACCCGGATTAAAAATATTTATCCTAAAATTATTATGCTTTCGTGATTACATTGATAGCAGATTTGAAAAAGATATTTAAAATTAAAACTACACTCATTCAAACCGTTTTTAAACTAATAAAATAACGAGAAAAATTTTCCTAAAAGAAAACTGTAATTTAATAAATTGTAAAAGTGAATTTCAAGTTGACGCTAGCTAAAATTGAAATGATTCATTGATTGAAATGATGATGAAGTAATTTTAATAAAATAGAAATTCCTGATCGACATTTCTCGCTTTTTCTATTCCTTTTTTCCGTTACACAAACCACTGATTATTTTCTTTCATAGAAACTTGTTTTGAATAAATATGAATTTTAAAATAGATGTCATCTGGAGTCAGAAGGGTTTTACATTCTATTAAGAGTTGATTAATCTGTGTCACGAAATTACACAAAACACCTTTAATCGTCCAAGGCAAGCTACTTGACACGATGACTACGCACAAACATTCATTGCACATTAAACGCATATTGCATGGTGATAGGAAACAAAAAATCTTTTCCACACCATCGACATTTTCTTGACTCGTGTCACAACTATGCATATCGAAAGCGATGGGATCATTTAATGCTCATTAGTATTACTATTACGATTCTCTGATGGATTCACACTTTCGTTTTTATTCTTAGACTTAAGGAGCCGTCCATAAACTACGATACTAATTTTAGCCTATCTTCACCCCCCCCCCCCCTCGTGGACGATTTTAGTTTTGCCTTATACCCCCCTCCCCCACAGAAAAGTAACGGAGCCCAAAATTCTCAAAAAATAGAGGAAATAGGGTGATTTTGACTTTAAGTCAAAATATATTGTATTTTCAACAAAATAGTTGAATTTTCAACCCGAAAAGACAATTTTTTTACGACAGTTAAATTTTCAACAAAAAAGTTTATATTCAACCAAGAATAATCAATTTTCAAACAAGAAAGATGACTCTGCCATAAAAGATGAATTGTCAATCCAAAAGGACAACTTTTTAACAAAACAGTTGAATTTTTGACCAAAAAAATATGACTTTATCAAAATAGTTGAATAATGATGAAAAACTACAAACATGTTTCAACCAAATGTTTGAGTTTTCAAACAAAAAAGATTAAACTTCAAACAAAAAAGTGCATTTTCAACCAAGAAAGATGACCTTTGTACCGAAAGACAAATTTTCAAGCAGCCGAAATAAACGAAAAAAAACGAATTTTTTAACAAAATAGTTAAATCCTCAACCAAATAGATGAATTTTCAAACAATAGCGATAAATCGTCAAATTTTTAGTTAACAAATTAATTTTCAATAACAAAAAAATCATTTTCAATCAGTTGAATTTCACCAAAAATACCATTTTTTAACTAAATAGTTGAATCCTGAACTAAAAAGATGCAGTTTCAACAAAAAAGATTAATTTTCTAACCAAAAATAAGAATTTTCAACCCGAAAAGATCTTTTTTTTTACGACAGTTAAATTTTCAACAAAAAAATTTATTTTCAACCAAGAATAATCAATTTTCAAACAAGAAAGATAACTCTGCCATAAAAAATGAATTGTCAATCCAAAAGGACAAATTTTTAACAAAACAGTTGAATTTTTGACCAAAAAAATATGACTTTAACAAAATAGTTGAATAATGATGAAAAACTACAAACATGTTTCAACCAAATGGTTGAGTTTTCAAACAAAAAAGATTAAACTTCAAACAAAAAAGTACATTTTCAACCAAGAAAGATGACCTTTATACCGAAAGACGAATTTTCAAGCAGCCGAAATAAACGAAGAAAAACGAATTTTTTAACAAAATAGTTAAATCCTCAACCAAATAGATGAATTTTCAAACAATAGCGATTAATCATCAAATTTTTAGTTAACAAATTAATTTTCAACAACAAAAAAATACTTTTCAACCAGTTGAAATTCACAAAAAAATACAAATTTTTAACTAAGAAGTTGAATCCTGAACTCAAAAGATGCAGTTTCAACAAAAAAGATTAATTTAATAACCAAAAATAAGATTTTTCAACAAAATACATTAACTTTCTACCAAAAGCTGAATTTTTAACTTATAAGGGATACATTTCTATCCGAAAATAGAATAGTGAAATTCGTAGATAATTAAACGAATTTCTAACAAAATTAATTAAAATTTAAGTTATTTTTCTATCACAAACTTAGATTATCATAAAAATAGTTCAATTTTTAACAAAATAGTTCAATTTTCAACCAAAAAGATTAATTTTCAACCAAATAATTTAATTTTCTACCAAATTATTGAATTTCAACCAGTTGAATTCCACCAAAAAAGACGACTTTTTAACCAAATAGGTAGCTATTCCGGTCAAAAAGATGAATTCTTTAGAAGACAGTTGCATTTTCAACCCGAAAAGTTTAATTCACAACAAAAACATGATTCTCAACAAAAAGTGTATTTCAAAAAAAGAATTAAATTTGAAACAAAATAGTCCAATTTTCAACCAAAAAGACAATTTTTCATAAAATAAAGACTTTTAAGTCAAGAAAAAGAATCCATCCAAATTGTTGAACTTTCAAGCCAAAATAATGAATTTTTCGTAAAACAGTTGAATTTTCAACCCAAAAATATGAATTTTGAAGAAAAAAGGTAATTTTCAACTAAACAGTTGCATTTTTAATCAAAAACGAGGAAAATTCGAACTAAGAAGATTATTTCTCTACCAAAAAAGACGCATTTTCAACTAAAACAGATCAATTTAAAAAAATGAAAAAGCTACATTTTTAGCTAAAACCAATTGTTAACAAAAAAAAATGTCAACAAAATAGTTAAATTTTCAACCAAAGAGATGAACTTTCAACAATTAATTACATTTTTAATATATTAGTTCAACTTTTACCCAAGTAGTTGCAATTTCAATTTAAAAGATCAATTTTCAACAAAATAGTTAATCTTTCAACTAGAGATGAATTTTTGAATCATTTCAATTTAAAAAAAAAACGAATTTTCAAGCCAAGAGATGAATTTTAAACTAAAATAAATCTTAAAAAATGAATTTTTAACAAAGTGGTTAAACTTCAACCTAGTAGTTTTATTTTTTTAAATTGAAAATTAAAATTTATTCAAATCTTAAATCAAACTTGCAAAAAGACTTTCAAGCAGTTTTCACGATAGTGAAGAATTTCTAATTAAAAGCTTATCTATATGAATTAAAATTCCTCTTCGGTACAGAGGAATCCAATAGCAATTACTTTATTTAAAAAATAGAGATTATGGAGATGTTATAAACAAATTGAAAAATAGAATTAAAAATGTAGAGGAATCGTGGTTTATATCTTGAAAAAAATTATCTATCAATAGTTTCAATTTCGATGATAAAAGTGCAAAATTTAAACACTAAATGGCTCATAAATTATTACAAAGTGATAAGGAAAATAAAAATTCGTGATTTATTCGTGACAAGGTGAAGTGTCAATCTTTCATCAATGAAAAAGAGAAAAACAGAGGCGGGGATTTGATAATGATCGATCATGTGTTTTGTTTTTGCATGTAGTAGACAAATAAGTAGTTGTATAGTTATATAAATATATTTTATAAACAAATTCTTTGTTGCCAATTATCAAGATTCAAACATTTATATCTATTGAATTATTTAAATTTTATCGGATTAAATTAATTCTTAATTTAATAACTTATTGACTGATATTTTTGATTTAATATAAAAAGAGAGTAAATAGATACGAAAAGATTTAAAAAAAGATTAATATTTTTCAATTTTTGAAGCACCTAAAGAATTTAAATGAAATATTCTAGAACTTTTAGGATGAATCGCCTACATTTAGATGAAATCAATGAAAAGTTGAAACCATTATCCAAAAAATCTAATTTCAAATTTGGACACATTAGAAATTCAAATTAAAAAAAAACTTAAGAGCCTTAGAAAATTCTTGTCATTTCTTGTAATTCAAGCAATTCTGATTCTAAGCATAGTGGATTTATAGACTGAACTTTGAACTGAACAAAGAACTTCGTTATTACAATTCTGGGGGGCCGAAAAAAATTATAATCATTTCGATTTTAGCTTTAAAAATCCAGAATTCCAATTATTATAGATTTTAAACAAAATTCGAAATCAAAAGTGTTGTGTATGAAATTTAGAAACAAATGTATCAAGAAATTTAATTAATTAATTCAATATCGAAGATTCTTCAAATTAAAAATTCTCTGATTTAAAGCATTTTTTAGATCTACAAAATAACTTTCCATTTAATCACTCAAAATAAAAATCCAATCTTAAGTTAATTGATGAATTATATTTCGAGAAATATTTGGATCATCTACAGGGGTCGTCTATAAACTACGTTATCAATTTTGTGCCATTCCCCCCCCCCCCCCGGTACACCCTCGTTGAGACCGTAGTCTTGTCTTACCCCCGCCCCCCCCCTCCCTACGAAAATTAACGTAGCCCAAAATTATCTAAAAAATGGGAAAATACGGTGATTTTTCACGAAAATAGGGAAATAAATTATCTCAAATAAAATTAATGTATAGGTACTGTATTGAATGAAATATAAATAGCTTAAGATTTCAAGTCGAAATATATTGCATTTCAACAAAATAAATTTTCAACCGAAAAAGATTTTCTAACAAAATAGATGAACTTTCAAACCCGAAAAGACGAATTTTCAACGAAAACAAAATTAATTTTAAATCAAACAGTTGCATTAACAACCAAATAGTTGACCTTTCAAGCAAAAATAAGTTATATTTCAACCAAGAAAGATTAATTTTCAACCAAGAAATTTTTGTTAAATTCTCAACCTACAAAAATGTATTTTTCACCAAATGGTCGAAATTTTCAAATAAAAAAGGTTAAAAATCAACCAAAGACGAATTTTCAACAAAATAGTTGAATCCTTAACCAACTAGATGAAGTTTCATTCAATAAACATCAATTTTAAACAAAATAGTTGAATTTTCAACTAAAAAGGATTTTCTTAACCAAAAAAGGATTTTTAACCATTTTCAGTATAAAAAATTAATTTTAAAACCAAAGGAATTTTTAACCTGTTAAATTAAACCAAAAAAGATGATTTTTTAACAAAATAGTTGAATTTACAACCAAAAATAGAAAATTTTGGGAAAAAAATTAATTTTCAACCAAATAGTTCAATTTTGTTTATTGTTGACTTTCCAACCAAACACATGCATTTTCTACAAAACAGATCGTGTTTCCGCTGAAATGATGCATCAATTGTAGCAATTTTTTAAAAAGTAATTCAACTTTAAACCAAGTAGTTGATTTTTCAACCAAAAAAATACGAATTTTTAATAGACTAGTTGAATCCTTAATCAAAACAGATTAATTTTCAACCGAAAACTTGAATTTTCAACCAAAAATTATTAAAGAGTAAATTTCGACCAAAAAAGACGAATGTTCAGTCAAATTGTTTAATTTTCAAATAGAAAAGATCAATTTTTATAGAATAGTTACATTTTCAGTTTAAAAAAATTAATTCTTAATAACAAAAAAAAATGAATTTTCAACAAAAGAGTTCAACCCAAAAGATGATTTTTTAACCAAAAGGATTAATTTTCTAAAAAAAGGATAGTTAAATTTTCAACTTTTTTCGACTTTTCAACAGAATAGTTGAATCCTCAACCAAAACAGATTGATTTTCAAACGAAAAATTGAATTTTCAACCAAAAAGGAACAAAGATTAAATTTCTACCAAAAAAGATAAATTTTCAACACAATACATGAATTTTGAGTCAAACTGTTGAATTTTCAACTAGGAAGGATAGATTTTTAATGCAAAATATCATGTTCGAACAAAAAAATAGAAATTACATTTCCAGTTTAAAAAATGAATTCTTAATAACAACAAAAAAAAAGAATTTTTAACAAGAAACTTACATTTTCAAACTAAGAGATGAATTTTCAAATAAAATTATGAATCTTTAAGAAAAAAAATGAATTTTCAACAAAAGAGTTTCACCGAAAGATGATTTTTTTAACCAAGAAGATTGATTTTCTAAAAATGGAATAGTTACATTTTTAACTAAAGAGATGAGTCAACCAAAAAAGTCAACCAAAAAAATGAATTTCTAACAAATTAGTTTATTTTTCAACCAAGTAGTTGAAGTTTTTGCCAAAAAAAACTTATTAAATTTTGAACTAAATAGTAGAATTTTTACACAATCTAAATGTTATCGAAGTTCGTAATTTGAGCTAATACGAAGAGACTTTCTATTTCAAATTTGTGGATGGAAAGACCGCAAATGAGAAGGATCTACCAAAAATTATATCGATAAAATAAAAAATAGTTTGTGAAAACTTTTTTAAAAATAAAACTAGGAAATATTGTTTCTAATGGGGGGCTCTGCACTAAATATGTGCGACTTTTTTGGGAGGAAGTGGAAAATCTTACGTAAGAAATATTTTTACTAGAAAATTCAAAAATTAATCTGTCAAATTTGTACAGCTGGTGGTCAAAAAAATGAATAATAATTTACTGTGTCAGGTAGAAATAGAAAAACAATTGAAACATAACAGAGGTATACTGAAATTTCCGAGTATGATTTCCTAACATAAGCGGACATTCTTAAACTGTTGTGAAAGAGTTCTATGTATACAACAGTTCTAAATTAAGTTTTATATTTGACACAGGTGCAATAAGTCATGAAAATAAACGTTTTTAAAACTGAATATTGGTTGTCTTTAATTTTCCAACACATTTTAACTTTTTCAAAGCACTTCACGGAAACAATACATTTGGTAACAGGGATGAGGGGTGGGGGGAAGGGGGTCGGTTGAAGTGAAGTTACGAACTTAGATTTCATACCTTTCCTCATAAAAAATTTGTAAAAAGTTTGCGAATTTTGCAAAAGATGGTCCTCCAACGGTAAAGTTCAATAATTGTTATTGAATAAGTTTGAAAATCACTTTCATATTTCAGACTCTACACTCTTTCCCCTATTCCCCCTTTTCCTATTTTTTAAAAGAATTCTTTTTTTTCCTGTTTTCAAGAAACTTACCCTTTATCTCGTTCTTTCACTTAAATTCGAACTGAACTATTATATTTTTGGTTCAGAATTTATCTCGCTTGGTCAAAAATCCTACTTTTTTTCAAAATTTAACTAATTCGTAAGACTTTAACCATTTTGTTAAAAAGACATTTTTTTGCCAAAAATTCAACTACTTGGTTGAAAAATAAACTACTTTGTTCAAAATTAATTTTTAGGTTGAAGATCATCTCTTTGATTGAAAATTTAATTATTCCATTTTTAGAAAATTTGTCTTCTTAAAAATGTAATTATTCCATTTTTGGTGGAAAATTCATATATTTTGTTAAAAATTCATCTTTTTTTGGTAGAAAATTAACCGTTTTAGATGAAAATTCATATTTTCGGGTAAAAATTTCCACTATTTTGTACAAAATTCGTCTTTTTGGCTTGAAAATTCAATAATTTGATAGAAAATCAAACCATTTAGTTATATTTTTTTTGTTGAGAATTCATATTTGTGGTTAAAAATTTAACTATTTGGTTAAAAATTAAACTATTTCATGAAAATATAACTACTTGGTAGAAAACTAGCTTCATTGCACAAAAAAAATATTTTCAGGTTGAAAATTCAAATGTTTTGTAGCTAATTCGTCTTTTTGGCTTTAAAATTCAACATTTTTGTAGAAAATTAAACTATTTAGTTGAAAATTCATATTTTTATTTGAAAATACAACTACTTGGTTAGAAATTAAACTATTCTTGTAAAAATATAACTATTTGGTAAAAATTCTCTTTTGTTGAAAATACACATAGCTTTCGGATTTAAAATCCAACTTCAAAATTTAACATTTTTGTTGAAAAATTATGTATGTTTTAAAAAACTGTTTTTTTGTAGAAAATTAATCTTCTCTGTTGAAAATCCAACTAACTAGTTGAAAGTTGAACTAGTTTATCGCAAATTAATTTTTTTCTTGAAAATTTGACTGTTTTGGTAGAACGTTAATTTTCTTGGTGGAAAATTAATCTTTTTGTTTAAAAATGTAATTATTTGTTTGAAAATTGATCTTTCTTGGTTAAAAATTCAAATACTTAGTTGAAAGTTGATCTACTTTGTTAAAAATTCATTTTTTTAAGATTCACCTCTTTAGTTGAAAATTTTACTTTTTTGTTGAAAATTAATTTTTTTATCTGAAGATTTAACGATTCCATTTTTGATTAGAAGTTTACCCTTTATAAGTTGAAAATTCAACTATTTGGTAGAAAATTCATATATTTAGCTGAAAAATTCGCCTTTTTGGTTAGAAAATTATTCTCGTTTGTCGAAAATTTATCTTTATAGTTGAGGATTCAACTATTTGGTTAAAAATTTGGTTTTTCATTTAATTTACCTGGTTGAAAATTCATCTTTTTTTAGAAAAATCATCTTTTATGGTCAAATCTTTCTTGGTAAAAAATAAAGTTTTTGGCTTAAAAATTCAACTGTTTTTAGTTGAATTTTAAACTTTTTTATTTGAAAATTCTACCATTTGTTGAAAATGCATCTTTGCAGGTGGAAAATTCAACGATTTTCAAAAAGGCATATTTTTTGGTCGAAAATTCAACTTTTCAATTAAAAATTCGTCCTTTTGGATGACAAATTCATATTATACGGTAGAAAAGTCATCTTTCTTGGTTGAAAATTATCTTTTTTGTTGAAAATTTAACTGTCTTCAAATAAATTCGTCTTTTTGGTTTGAAAATTCGTTTTTTGAAAGTTCAAGTATTTGGTTCTTAATGCAACTATTTGGTTAAAAATTACTTTTTTTCTTGTCGAAAATTCGTCATTGAATTAAAAATCCATCTTTTTTGGTAGAAAATCTTTTTTTGTAGAAATTTACCTATTTTGTTGAAATGAAATATATTTCGATTTGAAATCTGAGGAATTTAAAGTGTTTCATATTGAATTCAATATGTTATTTACATTCATTTTATTTGAAAAAATTTATTCCCCTATTTTCGTGAAAAAACTCCCTATTTCCCCTGTTTTGAGAGAATTTTAGGCTACGTAACTTTTGTACAAAACTCGTATTTTTAGCTCGAAAAATAAATAATTTGGCAGAAAAATCAACAATTTGCTGCACATTTTTCATTTCCCTTGACTAAAAAATCTTTGCTGGTTGAAAATTCAACTCTTTCGTTGGAAATTCGTCTTTTTGGTTTGAAAATGCATCTCTTTTGGTAAAAATTTGATCTTTTTTGGTAAAAAATGCAAAAGTTTGGTTAAAAATGAAAACATATTATATTTTTCGTTGAGAATTGTTCTTTTTTATTGAAAATTCAACTATTTGGTACATAGTTGAACTTCTGTATTAAAAATGTATTTTTCTGTTGAAGATTCATATTTTGCAGTATTCATCGCCACCAACCATTTAGTTGAAAATTCATGTTTTTAGGTTGAGAATTCAACTGTTTGGTTCACAATTAATTTATTTTGTTGAAAATTCGTCATTTTTGCTAGAAAATTCAACCGTTTGCTTGTAAATTATATTTAATTTTTTTTTATTGAAAATTCAACTATTTGGTTGAAAATTTAATTATTTTGTCGAAAATTCAACTATTTTGTTAAAAAGTAATTTTTTTGTTCGAAATATCAATCAACTGCTTTGTTGAAAATCCGTCTTTTTGGATTGAAAATTCATCTTTTTTTGTAGAAAAGTTCTTGTTTGAAAGTTCGACCATTTGTTTGAAAATTCGTCGTTGTAGGTGGAAAGTTGATAAATTTTTCAAAATAGCAAGTAAGACGTAAGGGTGGGTGGGGGTGGGGGGTAGACAAATTCCCAAAGAAAAGTCTTAAGTAATTTATGTATGGCCCCTAACAGGTTGCGCAGTAGATACGGTCGAGTTTGGTCAGCCAATGAATTGGATAAGGAAATATGATACGTATAGTGACTGAGAGGATAAATAGGAGATAAAAGGAGTAAGATTTCTCGTCTGACACATCACTCTTAAATGACTGGCTGACGAAAAACGTCTCAATCCACTGGCACCCTTCATCAATTCAACCCTTCGAGTAAACCGACAGTTAATCAATGAAAAAACTAAATCACTTAATATTCAAATAAGAAATTTCATTTTATAATAAAATTTACTTCTAAATGTTTCTAAACATTAATGATAAAAGAGAACATTTTAATTGCAACTCGTTTTTTAATATCAAGAATCAATACTGTTCTTAACATTTTACTACCACACTATAATCTGTAAACCTTTTACTGTCGGTACCGGTAACCAAAAAATTACTGGTACCGTCAAGAAGATATTTGGGGAAATTTAAAATGACTTAGGATATTATTTAAAAGAATTATTTTAAGTTTTGAGATTTCAAAATACGTCGAGAAAGAATCTGGAAAATTTTTAGACCATTTTTTTAATTTTTAGCAACTTTAGGAAAACATTATTATTTCAAATGGTATTTCGAAGATTTGGAAAGGTTCGAAAATAATTTAAATCCTCGGGAAATTAAAAAAAAAATGGAAACAAAATGTAGATTTTGAATATTTCGAAAAAAAATGTAAAGATTTTGGAAAGTATCAAGATAGTAAAAAAAATGTCTTAAGATTTCTGGGAAAATTTAAACTTATTTTTTATTTTGAAAAATTAATTTTAAGAGGAGAATAGAGAGAGAGAATATTTTAATGATAAATATATATAATTAATATTAACATATTATTATTATTAATATTAATTTATATTAATATTAATATTAATTATTATTATATTAATATTATTATATTTAATATTTGAATTTTAAGAGAATATTTAAAAATATTTTTAAACATTTCAAAATATTTAAAAAATATATTTAAATGCAGGATTTTTAAAAATAGGGAAAATTTAAATCATTTTAAAAGAAATCTAAAAGGCTGTATAATCCTGTAAAATAAAAAAAAACTATACTTTTTCGAAAGATTTGAAATCTTAAAAAATCTTTTTGTATTTTCTCAAGAATTCTAACGACATTATATTTACATAATCTTAAAAACACATAAACAAATAATCTTCAAAAATAAATAGTTACTCGAAATTACTTTTTTTTAGTATGAGAAATATTTTTGGTTGAGAATTCAACTATTTTGTTCAAAAGTCAACTGCTTGTTTAAAGATTGAACTACTTTGTTAAAAATTATTTTTTTTATTGAAGATCCATCATTTTAGTTAAAAATTCATCTCTTTTGTAGAAAATTCAGGTTTTGTTGAAAAATCGTCTTGTTTGGCAGAAAATTAATCTTCTTGGCCGAAAATTCATCTTTTTGTTTAATAATTTAGCTGTTTGGTTAAAAATTAACTTTTTTGTTGAAAATTCATATTTTCTAGTTAAAAAATTTAACTATTTTGTAGGAAATTCGTTTCTTTTGGAAAAAATATCATCTTTTTGGTTACAAATGCAATCGGATGAAAATTAATCTTTTTGAATGAGGGTTCATCTATTTTATAGAAAATTCGCATTTTTTGCATGAAGCCAACTGTTTTTGATTTTAAATAAAAAATTTTTTTGGTTCAAATACCAATTATATATTACATTTTTCTTCGCAAATTTGTCTTTTTTGTTTGAAAATTGAATTATTTGGTTGAAAATTATCTTTTTTTTTGTTCTTAGGAAAATTATATTTATAAAACCTTTAAAACAAAAATAAAGAAATAAACTTAAATAATGAATATTTATTCGAAATTATTATTTTGTATTAAAAATTATTTAAGTTTAAATAAATTTAAGTTTAAACAACACGCGAACAAAGCTAATAAATATTTTAAAACAAGTCTGTTTTATTTATTTACTCGTATTTCATTCAGAAAGTTAAACACGGAAACAGAAAATCAGAGAGATTCATGAGTTAATTAAATTTTTTTGTGCTTTGTAGTATTTTCACGACTTGCCGGCAAAAGATTGCACTTGGCCCTGACTTTGACTGTAGCTAATTTGGTCTTCAACATTCATGAGCACAAGGTTGTTCCGGAAAATGAATGTCTGAATTACATCACCAGGATATTTTTTCGACAAAATTTAATCCAACACTTAATTCAGTGACCAATATAATTCAAATAAATGATTATAATTAATCAAAATTCGATTTTTAGCGATTACTTCGGAATGTCAACATTTTATAATATTCATAAATTAATAACAATTTAATATATATATAATAATGACATAATAAAAATATTAATAACCTAATAATTATTACAATTATTAACAAATTTATTAATTACATCGAATTGTAATTAATAAAAATTTTAAAACTCGGATCAACCAAAAAAGATTAATTCTGATCAAAAAATAGAATAGCAGACTTTGAATTTTTTGACTGAAAATGTACAACTTAGGCCAAATGTACAACTTAGTGTCCGTGTGCAGATTAAAAAATTATCATTTTTTAATCACCCTATTATATAGTTATATTTGTGTTACGATATATTGTTTTTTTATATTTCGTACAAATGTACTTTATTATTAAAGCTATATTATAGCTCTAACAAACAATTTAATATTTAGTTATATTAATTATCGTAAATAATTATGTGAATTATTAATATTTTTTATTTAAAAATGTTATTATTTGGTTCAAAATTGAATTATTATTTTGAAAATTCACAATTTTGTTAAAAAGTCATACTTCTTGGTTGAAAATGCAAGTGTTTTATTAAAAATTTGTCTTTTTGGCTTGAAAATTCAACAATTTGATTGAAATTTTTTTTCTTCCTTGACTAACAAATTTTTTTAAATTGAAAATTCAACCATTTTTTTGAATATTCGTCTTTTTTGTTTGTAAATTCGTCTCTTTCTGCAGAAATTTAGTATTTTTGGTTAAAAATGCAACTTTCTAGTTAAAAATGTATCTATTTCATTTTCATGATGAAAATTCAACTGTTTTGTAGAAAATTCGTATTTTCGGTTTGAAAATTTAATAATTTGGTGAGAAATTTAACAATTTGGTTAAAAATTTATTTATTTTGTTAAAAATTCATCTTTTTGATAGAAAATCAATTTTGTTAGTTGAAAATGCAATTGTTTCGTCGAAAATCAAGTTCTTTTACTTAAGGATTCAAAAATTTAATTGAAAATTCGTCTTTGTTGTTGAAATCCAACTGTTTTCTATTTTTAATTCATATCTTTTTTGCTGAACTAGCAACTATTATATTCTTTGTTCGAAATTCATATTTTTAAGTTGAAAATTAAACTCCTTGCCGGAAAGTTAAAATACTTTCTTAAAACTTTATTTTTTTGGTTGAAGGTTCATAACTTTAGTTAAAATTTTTTTTAAATTAAATTTTTAAAATGAAAATTTAACTATTTTGTTGAAAATTCAACTTATTGATTGTAAATTAACTTCTTTGTTGAAAATTCATATCCTCGGTTTTGTAGAAAATTAGTTTTTTTATTGAAAAATTATTCTCCTCAATGAAAATGTAACTACTTCATTTTTCGTTAAAAGTTGAACTATTTGGTTAAATATTTTTACAAACGAAAAAAATAAAAATTAATTAAATTTAATTTGAATTAACATCATATCTATTGTTCAAACTGTTTAGTTGAACATTTATGTAATTTGTTGAAAATTCGTCTTATTTGTTAGAAAATTGATCTTCTTGGTTGAACATTTAACTATATTGTTAAAAATTTATGTATTTTGTCAAAAATTCGTCTTATCTAGTCGAAAATTAATCTTCTCGGTTGCAAATTTAACTATTTGGTTAAAAATGTATTTATTCTGTCCAAAATTCGTCTTTTCTAATCTTCTTGGTTCAAAATTCAACTATTTGGTTAAAAATTTATTTATTTGGTTGAAAATGTATCTTTTTTGGTAGAAAATTAATCTTCTTATTTAAAATTTCATATTTTGTATTTAAAATTTAAATATTTGGTTAAAAATGAATGTATTTTGTCAAAAATTCGTCTTTTCTGGTAGAAAATGAATCTTCTTGGTTGAAAATGTAACTATATGGTTAAAAATTGATGTATTTTGTTGAGAGTTTATCTTTTTTGGTAGAGAATTAATCTTCTTAGTTGAAAATTCTTGTTTTTGGTTGAAAATTTAACTGTTTGGTTGAAAATTCAGCTGTTTTGTTGAAAACTCAGCTGTTTTGTTGAAAACTCAGCTGTTTTGTTGGAAATTCAGCTGTTTTGTTGAGAGCTCATCTTTTTGGTTTGAAAACCTTTTTTTTTATTGGCTGAAAACTCTGTTTTGTTTGAAAATTCGTCTTTTTGATTCGAAAATTCATCTATTTTGGTAGAAAGTTCATATTTTTTGGTAAGAAATGCAACTGTTTGGTTGAAAATTAATTTGATTTTGTCGAAGAATCAACAAAAAATTCTTGATTAAAAATTAAAATCTTTTGTTAGTTAAAATGTCAACTCATTTTTAGTTGAGAATTAATCTTTTTTGGCAAAATTAAAAATAGCTAATATTAAAATAAAAAATAAATTTAAAATAGCTATTTTAAAACAGGAGAAAGGTTCCCACGTTGATACATTTTGACTAGATAGTAGATGAAAATGACAATAGTCTCTTCTTTTTGAAACTAAATAACATTTCTGAGAAGACTTAAGGTTCTATTTTTTCGTCATTGAAGCTATTGTAATATTGTCGTTTGTTCGCCGAAGCTTTTTCACTCGAATCTTTGAAATTCAGATTACCCAGAGACGAATAGAGATTTCTGACTGCTCTCTAAGCGCATCACGCACTCTGACGATGAATGGTACAGAAATCACAATTAGATCACGTGTCACGTGGACAATAAATAGATTCTTTATCAGATTTAATTTTTATCTTAATTTCAAAAGAGTCCATTAACATATGATATCTTATAATAATATAAAACCTGACTATTATATATAACCATCAGAAAATTCCCGTGCGCAAAGCGCGCATTCACCTCCCTCGATTTGTGTTTCCTAATATTAAAAACATAAATAATTTAAAATTCCATAATAAGACATATTTAAATATTAGAATTTAAACAATTTTTTGAAATGAGTTAAATAATTTGATAAATTATTAAACCAGACAGGTAAACATGAAATAAATCATTTCTACGATTGTTAATTTTCTCTAAAAACAAACTGATTAGAGGGGACCACCCTACAGTAGATAATCATTAATTAAAAATACCAACGTATGTTAAATAATCAAATTCATTTAATTAATAGTCAGGACAATATACGTGTTAATATAGAAAAACTAGAATTAATTAGTTTATCATCAACTATTATTAAATTATTATATATTATATGTCTGAAATAATAATTATGAAATTAAAATGAAAATTTATTTATCTAAAATTAATAAATTTTAAAATTCAAGAAATAAATTGAAACAAAATGTCGACTTTGAGGATTCTGTTATAAAATTTTAGAGCTTCTTAAGGATTTTGATAGGTTTCATGACAATAAAAAAAATTCTTGAGATTCCTGGAAAAAATTTATATTTTTAAATTTATTATTATTTTTATATCATTATTTTATTTTATAATTTTGTATTATTATCATTATCAACTTGAATTTCATCTCGAGCATACGAAGAAGGCGAATAATTGATTTATTGTGCAATTTTATTATTATAAATAAAATTTAAAAACATATAAACCATTTTCCTACTTTTTTCAAGAAAAAAATTCTCTGCCATTTAATATTTATCAAAGAAGCTTCTTAAACTTACCAACCTACAGAAAATTGTTAACACTTAACATTTAGCTTTATTATAAATAATTTATGTTAACAAATAGCAAATTTTAATCCTTTTTCGCGGAAAAAATTCTTTGTTTTCTAATATGTATCGAATTAGCTTATCGGGCCTACTAAATTTCAGAATACTGTCAACTCACAATATTTAGCATCGTTATAAATAAACAAAATATACAAACAGACGAATTTCATCCTTTTTTTGCGGGAAAAATTGTCTTGCCGTCTAATATTTATATTAAAACTTGATAAAATATAGAAAATTCTGAATTTCAGTTAGCCTGATAAGCTATTTGCAAGGCTATATACATATTTTCTAAATGTTAGCTCTAATTATTTTAAACACAACTAAATATTACATTTTTACAATTTTGTAGAGTTTACACGGAGAAAAATGGATGTTTAAACGTAACATTTAGATCTTCAGGGTTAACATATTTTATGTTTAACTATAGGACAGCAATCTAGATGTTCAAAGTTAGGATCTGTAGATATTCAAAAGTGAGATGTTACTCTGAAACATCCAAAATGTTCAACCTGAAATATTCGAAATATTACATGTATGGTTATGTCAACTAACGGCTGTAAATATTTGAGAAATTTACTTATTTCTGAGCATTTAAGGAATTAATTGATAACTTATTTGTGAATTTAAAACTAAACTTGAATTTTCGTACATGAACGAAAAACAGATACAGGGTATGAAAAGCCGATCAGATAATACATTCAGTCTAGCTGAGGTTATGTTTAATATTTTTAATTCAAAATAAAAAATAAAAACGGGGTAAGTAAGCTGAGAACGAATAATATGTAATCTGCATTTAAAATTCTATCTATTTAAGGTTACTTAAACTCATATTTTATTATAAATTCACAAACATTTTGTCAAATCACGTGTCAAATGTTCAAAGGTGTTCGAGTCAATATAACCTCAAACTTGAGAACATTGTTCCGTCGTGTAGACAGACAAAAGTCGTTATACAATTTTAATAAAGGATAGCTTTCTTTGAAAATGTTCAAAAATGGTAATATTCCATAATTGTAATATCGAAATTATATAGCCGTCAAATATAGTCGTGAAATTCGAATGCGCAATGCGCATGCGTTCTGATGATTTTAACATCTGAGTATGTTACAGTTTAACATAAAAATATTTTTACGCCTAACATCTCAAAAAGATAGTAGATGTTTGGCATGAATATCTGCATGTTAGGCGGAACAATCTTACCCTTTGAACATCTACATTTAAACATCCATTTTTCTCCGTGTAGTAAGTCTAAGAAACTATTTCGATAAATATAAGATAACGACTAATTTTTTTCCGCTAAAAATTGATGAAGATTTTCTATTTGTTAACATAAATTATTTATAAAAAAACTAAATGATAAGTGTTAACATTTTTCTGGAGCTTAGGTAATGTGCGAATCTATTTTTACAGCTATAAAATGAAGAATAATTTTTCCGCGACAAATAGATGAAGATTTTCTTTTTGTTTACTTATCTTATTTATAACGATGCTAAACGTTACGTGCTAACAATTTTTTATATTTTAGTGAGTCCGTTAAACTACTTCGATACATATTAAACAGCGAAAAATTTGTTCGCGAAAAAATGATGAAAATGGTTTATTTGGTCACTTAAATTATTTATAACAAATATAAATGTTAAGAGTTAACAATATTTTTCAGCAGAATAAGTCTAATAATTGCACAATTTTTAATTTAAAGGATTTGTAATACAACAATTTTGAAATAAGGTGCCTCGAGAATAAATTTAAAGCAGTGAAAAATAAGAAAAATAATTTGTCTAAATTCAAGCCTTAAAGATGAGCAAATTTTGGAACTGGGCATTGAAAACATTGAATTTTTTAAAATTTTTAATGTAATAACTTAGAATTGTTCAGTTTTTAGTTGAAAATTTTAAAAATGAATCATTTAAAATTATAAAATATCGTATGAGGAAATTTTAATAATAAATAATAATTCTAAATGAGGTGTTAAAAATGAAACGATTTGAAATTAAAAAGTTAAAAATTGTGTTGTTTAAAATCAAAATTGAACTATCTGAAACTGATACTTCACTAATCATGTTGAACGCTAAATTTTCCATTTCATAAGTTTTAATTTCGCAATGAAAATTTACAATTAAAATTGTTGTTCAAAATATTAATATGAAAATATTAATTTTTTGAAATTGTCCTATTTTCGAAATTTTTATCTGAAATCATTCAATTTCAAGATTCTTCAATTCAAAATAAAATTGTTCAATTTTAAACGCGTTGAATTATAAATTATACTTATTATACAACTCATCTCTAATAATCCAACTGTCCAATTTAAAAAATTGTAATCTGAAATTTTTCAATTTTAAGAGCTTATGATTAAAAAATTTTCAATTTGAAACACTTTCAATTTTAAATGCTCTTATTCAGAAATGATACAAGTTCAATTAATTTTCATTTCTTTCGAAATATTGTCCATTTTCAAAATTTGACGTAATCTAACATTGTTTAATTTGAAACAAAATCATTCACATTTTTTTTAATATCAAGCGCTTTCAATTCAAAATTATTAATTATTGTTACGGAAAATTGAAAAACTCTTGATATTTAAAAGTTTGTTTAATAATAGATTCTTAAATTGTTTATATTTTCAATTTTAGGAAATAAAAATCCAGAGATCCAGTAAATAATAATTTATTTTAATCGCAAAACTAATCTCTCTTCTCTATAAACAAGTTCCTAGCAAAAATTTAAGATTACTGGTTACTACTAGTTACTACCAAGCAAAAAAAAATTTTTTAATTGATTTTATTAAAGTCTCACCGCCTCATTTTGTGTCATTTGGCGAAAAAATGTCCTATTTTTTAAATTAAAAAATAAGTTTTTAGAGGCAGGGCACAACTCTTAAATTATCCGAAAGTGTTAAAAATTTAATCAATACTTTATTTAAAAAATAATCGTAAAAGCTTCACAGAGGTGGTGCAAAACTACCGCGTAAACAACAAGGAGGCTAAAAATTTCATTTTATAAATAAATTCACCCTCAAATTCGACAAAAGACGTAATTTTCAAGTGTTTTTTCTCATTCTTAAGAAATTTAAATGAAAATTTTAAGCGCGAATTTTAGAAAAAAATGTTACTGTACAAGTATGGGAAATAATGCCCTCAAAATAAACATTTTCCCCCTTTTAACCCTTAATAATTCATAAAAAAATTACATTTTCAAAACAGTTTAATTCAAAAAATATATAGTATATATATTGAAACAAAAAGTAAAAAAAAAAGTAATTTTCATTCTGAATTTTATGAAACTGAAATTAAAATTTTAAGCATACATTATACAACAATTTGTACTATCAAAGTTTTACATCACTCTTGTGAAGCTTTTACGATTATTTTTAAAATGGAAGGATTTATTGAATCTTTAACGCTTTGCGATACTTTAAGGGGCGGTGGCCTACCTCAAAACATTTTTTTTCAAAATACAAAAAATGGGATATTTTTTTCACCAAATGAAACAAAATTAGGGGGTGAAACTTACAAAAACAAAAAATAATAATAATTTTCTTGGACCACCCTAGTAACAAGTAATCTTAAATGTTTGTTGGGAAATTGTTTATAGAGAAGAGAAATTAGATTTGCGGTTAAAAGAAATGATTATAATTCAGTATATTATACTGAATCCCTGGATTTTTATTTCCTAACTTTAAAAATACAAACAATTCAAAAATCTGTTATTAAACAAACTTTTAAATATTACGAGTTTTTCAATTGTTGTAACAATAATTAATAGTTTCGAATTGGAAGCGTTTGAAATTTAAAAAAATACATTGAACTATTTTGAATTGGAAACATTCCAAATCAAACAATTTTAAATAAGGTACAATTTTGAAAAAAGGACCATTTTTTGAATGGAATGAAAAGGAATTGAATTTGTATCATTTCTGAATAAAAGCGTTTCAAATTGAATAATTTGTAATCGAATGTGTTCGAAATTGAAAAATTTTAAATCAGAAGCTCTGAAAATTGAAAAATTTCAGACCTAAATTCTGAAAATTTGTCAATTTCATTAGAAAAGAATTGAAATTGTATCATTTCTAATTCAAACCATTCAAAATTGAACAATTTTATTTGGAATTGATGAATCTCGAAATTGAATCATTTCAAATTAAAATATCGAAAATAGGACAATTTCCAAACGTTAAAAATGGAGTATTTTCAGATTATAAAGCGATTAAAATTTTTAATTAAAAACTAATTTGAATGTTTCAAAGTCAAATCTTCTGAAATTCTGGACTTTTAAATTGCTATAACATGAAAAAATTATTATTTAACATTACATTTTTATTAAGTTCTTTTAATTTCTTGAAATCGTAGAATATCAAATTAAAAGACTTGATAGTTGCACAATTTTCCATTGAAAGGATTTGTAATTAAAAATTTGTTTATTAAAAACCTCCAGAATGAATTCAAAACATTAAAAAATTAAGACAATAAATGCTCAAATTCAAGTCTTAAAAATGAAAAGATTTTAAAACTAGGTATTACCAATTAAATTACTTTTTATTTAAAAAGGTTCCAAATACTGAAATCATCAAACTCAACTTGAAAAAAAATTTCGAATTGAAAGGCTTAAAATTGTGGAATTTCAAAAAATGGAATCATAACGACCTTGTTTTGTATTCTTTCTTTATTTTTATTTATTTTCAATGTAACATCTTAAAATTGTCCGATGTTTAGTTGAACATTCATGAAAATTGTATAATTTAAAATTGAAAAATATTTAATTGGAAGATTTTAAAAATGAACAATAATTCTAATGAAGTGTTAAAAATTAAACGATTTGAAATTCAAAATTTATGCTATTTAAAATGAAAATAAATAAAAATAGAACTATCTGAAATCGACACCTAAGTAATAAGTAAGTTCCTATTTAAATGATTTAAATTTACGTAATATAATGGAAATTTTGAAGAGTTTGAGAATAACAAAGTTTTAACATCACAATTTTTGGTAATCAAATTTTTTCAGTTTTAAATAAAGTTCGGATTCGATTAATTATCAATGTTTCGTAGTAGAAATTTTGTCATTTTCAATAAAAAATTTATATTTTAGAATTGCAGAAGCTTTGTCTTTGAAAGATTCAATTTAGTTTTCAATTTCAAACTGTCAACATTTAATCGCTTCGAACTGAAAATTATTAAAATTCAAAACTTCTCAATTTTGAACGCTTTTAATTAGAAATAATAAAATTTCAAATTCTTTGATTTTGTAATGATCCAGATTTCTAAATTCTAATCTCAAATTATTCAGTTTTGAACAGTTTGAAATTTTCCTATTTTCGCAATAATTTTAATCTGAATTCATTCAATATCGAAATTCTTTAATTGAAAATAAAATTGTCCAATTTTAAACGCTTTGAATTAGAAATTATACAATTTCAACTCCTTTTTCATGAAACTGTCCAATTTAAAAATTTTTAAAATCCAATTTGGCATTTTGGAAAGCTTCTGATTTAAAAATTCTTAATTCTAAATACTTTCAATTTTGAATTATATAATTTTAAACGCTTTCATTCAGAAATGATACAAGTTTAATTCCTTTTCATTCCATTCAAAATACTGTCTGTTTCAAAATTTTATCTACTCTAAATGTGGGAATCACTGTAAATATTATTTAATATTCCTTAATATTCCTTAATATTAATCAGCAGCTTTACTTTTTTTAAATAATTTCTATTTTTTATTTTTGGCAATATATATATATATATATATATATCTTATTTAAGGGAAATTAGTTTTCTGAATTTTTCTCTTTATGCGCATCTAAATTTTTGTACTTATTAAATAACTATTAAATTGTTTTATTAAATAGTTGTTGTTGGTTTATTCGAGTTAAAGGTCACATAACCCACACTAAAATTGTTTGATTTCGAACTTTTTCATTTCAAAATCGTTCAACTTATTTTTTTTAAATTTCAAGCGCTTTCAATTCGAAATGATTAATTATTATTGTTTCAAAAATCTGAAAACCTCTTAATATTTAAACATTTTGAGATTTTGGATGAAACTTTTAAATAACAAAACAAATAATTTTTTTGGACCACCTTACTGATTACTTATTATAAACAGAGTTGAGCAGTAAGTAAGTTACTGAAAATTTACGTTATTTTAAACTTTCAGGGTATCTTCGTTACTATTTTAAAGAGCAACTTGTAACTTGTAACTATTATATTTTTTGTTGAGAATTCATCTATTTATGTTGAAAATGTAACTGCTTGGTTAAAAATTCATGTATTTTGTTAAAAAATCAACCATTTTTGTAGAAAATTCAATCATTTTGTTGAAAAGTAACTTTTTTGTTGAAAATTCATATATTTAAGGTTGGAAAACACAACTGTTTTGTAAAAAATTCGTCTTTTTGACTTGAAAATTCAACAATGTATAGGAAACTTTTTCTTTCTTTCTTGGTTCAAAATTCGGCTTTTTCGTTTCAAAATTTATCTCTATTCGTAAAAAAAATCTCATTTTTCTCTTGTTGAAAATGCAACTATTTTAGTAGAAAGTTCAACTAGTTGGTTCAAAAATATTGATCACGTTTGTTGAAAATTCATATTTTCGGTTTGGAAATTCAACTCTTTTGTTAAAAAGTGTTGTTTTTGGTTTAAAAATTCATCTCTTTTGGTACAAAAATGTCTGTAGAGAGTTAACCTATTTTGTTGAAAATTCGTATTTTCTGGTTGAAAATTCCACTACTTGGTTGAAAGTTGAACTACATTTTGTTTAAAAATCATTTGTTTGGTTGAAGATTCATAATTTTTGTTGAAAATTAATCTCTTTGGTTGAAAATTTAACTATTTCATTTTAAACTCGTTTTTTTTCTTTTGGGTAGAAAATTCAAATATTTTGGTAGAAAATTAAACTATTTGGTTGAAAATTAACTTTCTTGTTTGAAATTCAACTCTTTTGTTGAAAATTTGTCTTTTTAGCTTGAAAATGGAATAAAATTAGACTATTTCGTTGATAATTAACTTTTTGTTTGACAATAAATATTTTTGGTATGAAAATTCAACCATTTGGTTGAAAATTCATGTATGTTGTTAAGAATTCAACTATTTTGGTAGAAAGTTCAACTATTTGCTTGAATAGTAACTTTTCTGTTCAAAATTATTATTTTTTTTTTAAATTCAACTATTTTGTAAAATAAACATTTATTTTGGTTAAAAATGCAGTATTTTTACTTGAAATGTTAGGAATTTAGAGCGTTTCAAATTGAATCAAACAAAAAGTATTTTGCTCGAAATTAGAAAAATTTTAGGCCCTGATACTTAAAATTTTTACCTGAATTTTAGAATGGAGTCTTAAATCTAGATAAATTTTACTGAATTTAATCGAACCAATTTTAAATTATAAACAATTACAAGCATCCTTTTCTACAGTCATGCAAATAGTATTTTCAACTATTTTATCAGACTAAAGTTATGATTTGTCGTGATTTTAACTTTAAATTCAATATGAAAAATTATTTTTAAGGGCTGATAAAAATAATGTCAATGAAACAAGTAATTCTGGCGATCCTACCGAACAATTCGGAAAAACAAAACGCGTTCAGAATCTGATACCGCAGAATATTCCGAGTGACATGTCTATTACTCATTTCGAATTTTATTCTAAATATATATTGTTGTTCACTTGCCGAAATATGTTGTATATTTTTTATTTACTTGAACTAATGCTTATTTCTTTTTAAATTAAGTTTTTATGAATTATCATCTTAGTTATTTTAATTTTTAAATTATAAAATTAAGGAAGTGAAAAAAGTAACTTTTTAGGTAACTTGAAGGTAGTTTATCTGCAAGTAACGTAGCGGTAACTAATCACTCAAAAGAAAGTATTTTACTCAACACTGATTATAAACTACCAATTTAAAAAAAGTTAGTATCCTTAGTCAAGATCCTTACTTCTGTCATTCCCCAGCATTATTAGATAAAAATGAAGAGTGAAATCGAATTTACATTTGAAACGATTTGTTGCGGTTCATCGAAAAATGAAAGTGAAAATGCTGAGGCAAGAGAGCAATAAAAAAAAGAGAGATAATTCCGGCGTAAAAAAGGTGTAGGAAATGTGCGGTCATTGGAGGTTTGGCGAGTGAGACTTTCTTCATTTACATACCTATTATGTAAATCTTCAACCCGAAATATCCATCGACAAGAAACACGATTTTACAGACAGAAGCTGTCTCATGACCCAGGTGAGCGGATTTTAAACGCGGGGTTTCCCAATCTCTCTCGCAAAGGTGGGAAAAACAAATCGAGTTAAATTAATTTTAAAAAAAATCAGTGCACTCCGATGAGGGAAAGGAAAAATGAGGAATCTGCGAGAGCAGTTCACTCTGTGATAATAAAGGGGTGTTAAAAAAAACACTGAAGGACTTTTTTTATGATTGATTTGAAAGGTAATAAAAATCAGACACGAACCGCTCGGTTGCGGAGTCGCGTCTCAACTGACTTTTCTGAGCCAGAGCACCCAGAGCACGTTTCAAGTCAGTCTCTTGATCCCACCGCGAAAGGCCGATCGTCAAGGTCCGGAAGAGTTCGGTCTCTCACGTCTCCCATCAGATTTATTTATTAATGAAAATGGGCTATTTGGATTTAGGGTACCTTCCTCGATCTCACCTGGAAAAAAAGACAAAAGTATTAGTGTAATTGTTTTAAAAGAACGACATAAATCAGAGCACACGGTGGACTTGGATTGAGTTCAACCAGGGTGTCTACCTGACTAGAAAATCGGGAAAACCGGGAAAATACTGGGATTGTGATTCAGTGAGCGAGATTTTTCACTCGAATGTACTATTATGCAAATTAAAAGTGATTTCATAAATTTGATTACTCTAATTCTGAGTTGGAACAGCGATTTTGGGAAAAATCTTGATTCTCACTTGGTATAGGAAATTTTCCAAAAATATTACAATTCTGACATTGTACAGTAACTTTTCGAAATTAATTATGATTCTGAGTGGGGACAGCAGATTTCAGTAAAGAATTTTAATTTTGACTTTGAAACAGGGAATTTGCTAAATGATTTATAATTCTAAGCAATTCTAAGTTGGGACAGGGAATAAATAAA
>CAKNYM010053158.1:749540-770918 GCA_932195095.1 Andricus curvator | reverse complement strand
AATTTTCCTGAATTATAACAACCAGGAATTTTCTAAAAGAATTATCATTCTGAGTTGGAACAGCGAATTTGTGAAAAAATCTTAATCCTCACTTGGTATAGGGAATTTTCCAAAAAATTAGACTTCTTACTTGGAACTGTGAATTTTCGAAAAGAATTATAATTTTGAGTTAGGACAGGGCATTTCAGTAAAGAATTTGAATTTTGACTTTTAAATAGGGAATCTGTTAAAAGGTTTATAATTCTAAGTTGGTACAGGGAATAAATAAAAGAATTATTTTAAAAATTCACGTAAAGAATTACAATTGTCCTGAATTATAACAAGGAATTTTGGAAAAGAATTATAATTGTAAGTTGTCACATCAAATTTTAGTAAAGAAATATAATTTTGAGTGTAGGACATAGAATTTTGAGTAATTTTCAGTTTGGGACAGGGAATTTCAAAAAAGAAATATAATTTTCACAACTGGGACAGGGAATTCCGGTAAAGAATTATAATTTTCATGTTAGGTTCACTTTAGAACAGGAATATTCATTATGAATTGTAAGTTTATTTTTTTTTTATCATTCAGGACAGGGAATTTCCGTAAATAATTGTAATTTGTCTCAGAACAGAGAATTTTTGACATGGCTTTTCGAAATTTTGGACAGAAGGTGTTAAAAAATGTAATTCTGATCTGGAACTGAGAATTTTCTAAATGAATTTATTTTTGACTTGGCATAGGGAATTTTTCAAAAGAATTAAAATTCAGAGTTTTGACGGAAAATAAATAAATAAAATATTTTAAAAATTTCATGAAATAATTCTGATTTTGATTATTGAACAGTGAATTTCGCGAATAATTATAAATTTCATTTCAGGTTCACTTTAGAACAGGAAATTTCTATAAGAATGATAATTTTTACTTTAAGAGACGGTGATTCCGTAAAGAATTATAACTTGACTTGGAACACGGAATTTTTGGAAATAAATGTAATTTTGAATTGGAACAGAGAATTTTTGAAATGGAACAGGAATTTTGGAAAATAATTTTTATTCTGATTTAGAAGAAGGGAATTAAAAAAAATCCCTATTCAAATTCGGAATTATAATTCTGGGAAATTACAGGGAATTTAAAATCATCTGCCGGTAGACACCCTGGTTGAACCCAAAAGGACTTGCACCTCTCGTTTTCCTTCTGAAATCATTTCAGTGATGCCTCACGATTAATTTGAGACAAAAAAGAACAACATCGCTGGAGAGATTGTTGAATCAATTTAATTCAGGTATAGTGTATTTTTTTCACGAAAATGGGGAAAGATAAAACATTTCCATATAACCAGTTATTTCGACAATAGGTTCTCCAACTAGAAAATTGGAAGAATTACCCCGTAAAATCATTAAAGAATCCATAGAAATGTCTAAAACATCAATTAAAAATAGTAGTTACCTAAAAAATTACTTTTTTCACTTCCATAATTTTATCATTTAAAAATAAAAATAACTAGCATGATAATTCATAAAAACCTAATTTAAAAAGAATTAGGAGCACCTGAATTACTTGTTTCGTTGACATTATTTTCATTACCCATTAAAAATGATTCTATTCCCTCCTTTCACGGTAATCATAACTTTCGACTGATAAAACAGTTGAAAATACTATTTACATGACTGTAGAAAAGAATGTTTTTAATTGTTCTAGCTTAAAATTGGTTCGATTAAATTCAGTAAAATTTGTCTAGATTTAAGACTCTATTCTGAAATTCAGGTCACAATTTTAAGTATCAGGGCCTAAAATGTTTCAAATTTTGAAAAAAAACCTCTTTTGTATGATTCAATTTTAATCGCTTTAAATTCCTAACATTTCAAGTAAAAATATTGCATTTTCAACAAAATAGATTACTTTTTAACAAAGTAGTTGAATTTTCAACCAAAAAAATGAATTTTCAACAGAAGAGTTGAATTTTCAACCAAGAAAGATTTCTCAGTCACATTTTTCAACCAAACGGTTGGATTTTTAACCCAAAAAGATCACATTTTTTTACCGGAAGAAATTAATTTTCAAACCAAAAAGAACACTTTTGAACAAAAGAGTTGCATTTTCTAACCAAAGGATGAATTTTCAACAAAAAAGTTACTTTTCTACCAAAAAGTTGGACTTTCTACCTAAATAGTCAAATTTTCAACGAAATACATGAATTTTCAACTAAATAGTTGAATTTTCTACCATTTTCAAACCAAAAAGACTAATTTTCAACAAAAGAGTTAAATATTCAACAAAAAAGTTAATTTTTAACCAAGTAGTTGAATTTTCTATCAACAAAAACCAAATTAAAAATAAAATAGTTAAATTTTAAACCAAAGGGATGAATTTTCAACTAAGATTATGAATCTTTAACCAAAAAACTGATTTTTTAACAAACTAGTTCAACTTTCGACCAAGTAGTTAAATTTTCAACCAGAAAAGACGAATTTTCAACAAAATAGCGGAACCCTGTACGGACATTTTTTTTACCAAAAGAGATGAATTTTCAAACCAAAAACAACACTTTTCAACAAAAATGTTTGTTATTTTTCATCCAACTAGTTGAAGTTTCTACCAAAATAATCGAATTTTGAATAAAATACATGAATTTTCAACCAAAATAGATGAATTTCTAACAAAAAATATAATATATGATATTATTTTAAACAAAAAAAGATTTTATTTTGAAATTAAACACAGGTGAATTCGACTAAAAAAGAAGAATTTTCAACAAAATAGGTGAACCCTGTACGGGAATTTTTTTACAACAAGAGATGAATTTTTAAACCAAAAACAACAATTTTCAACAAAACTGTTAGTTATTTTTCAACCAACTAGTTGAACTTTCTACCAAAATAGTACAATTTTTAATAAAATACATGAATTTTCAACCAAAATAGACGAATTCTCAACGAAAAATACAGTTGATATTATTTCTACCAAAAAAGATTTCAATCTGAAATCAAACACTGTTGAATTCAATAAAAAAAGATTTCAACAAAATAGCTGAACCCTCAACCAAATCAGATTAATTTTCTAACAAAATAGAATAAAAAATTTACGCCATATTGTTGAATTTTCAAATCAAACAGACGAATATACTACAGAACAGTTTCATTTTCAAACCAAAAATATGACTTTTCAACCAAAATAAGTGAAGTTTCTACCAAAATACATGAATTTTCAAACAAGTACTTAAATTTTCAACCAAAATAGATGAATTTTCAACGAAAAATATAATAGATGATATTATTTCAACCAAAAAAGGTTTTAATTTGAAATCAATCGCAGTTGAATTTGACCAAAAAATTCGAATTTTCAACAAAATAGTTGAATCCTCAACCAAAAGAAATTAATTTTTTACACATAACTGACTCATAAACATCTCTTAATATGAGGTATGCAAAAAACAAAATAACTTTAAAGTAACTAAAACTAAAGTTCCAAGTTACTGCAAAAATCATAACTAAGTTACGTCACAAGTGACTTTTTCAAATAGTAACGAGGTTACCCTAAAAGATACACATAACGTTGCTTTTCAATAACTTAGTTATTTGTAACAAGTTAATACCCAACACTGGTTAAAATACCTTCTGATCAAATTTTTGTTTTATTTGACGTAATACCCGCATGTTTCAAAACATTCCCTACGAAAGAGTTAAAATTAAAAAAAAAAAACGATGGGATTTGATTAAAATTCAAAAAAATTAAATTAAAATTCATATCAAAATTCCTCAAAAAAGATATTCCTTGATGGTATAAAATATGTTTCTCATTCGGTATTTTTCAAATTTAATAATACTGATCATTACCTGTTAGTCTCCAAATTCAACTTAGGGCGGGGATGGAGATAAAACAGAACAAAAAAAACGAAATAAACGCGAATCAAGATTGAAAATTTACAGAAACCGGAAGTGCGAATAGATTTTCAGAATAAGATAAACGAACGCATAGATAAGGCAACTTGGGAGGCGCTTAGAAGCAATAAATATATAGAGGGCGCGTGGAGTTTGTTACGGGAAATCATTGTTAAAACTGCGATCGAAGTGTGTGGTACGGCAGCAGTAGGAAGAAAGTCTGGCGATGCGTGGTGGAATGATGAAATTCAAGCAGCCCAGCAAGAAAAGAAAAAAGCGTGCGAAAGAACGTTGCACATCACAGGTCTTAGCGATAAGGAGGGAAATAGGCTCAAAAATGATTACAGACACAAAAATAGGAAAGTTAAACGACTAGTCAAGGAAAGTGAAGATAAAATCAGAACAGAAGAAGAAAATAAAATACAAAACGACTTTGAAGGAACCGTGAAACTATTATATAATCAGATGAAGGAAAGTAAAAGTACTGAGTTTGTCAACATGAGAAACAGCAAAGGTGAAATGCTATATGATATAGACGAGATAGTAGACGCTATAAAAGACTATTTTAAACCATTATTAGGAGGTGAAGATATAGAGCAACAGAACTGCGACATAGAACATAATGCATTAGAAAACCCATTTGAAAAAGTCTGTGTCACTGAAACGCTGGTCTACACTGTAGAGTGTAGACAGTATTAGTGCTGAAATGCTTAAATACGGTGGCGAGTACATACCTCACAGGTTGTGCGAATTGATAAATTTATGTATCGAGATGGGAGAAGTCCCAGACGATTGGAGAAAAGCGATTATCGTACCAATATACAAAAGAAAGGGGGATGAAAGCAACTGCAGTAATTACAGAGGTATCAGCTTACTAAGTACCGTAAGTAAAATATACTTAAAAATACTTATTCGTAGGGTAATGAAAATTACAGAAGAAAATATATGGGAAGTCCAAAGTGGATGTATGCCAGGAAGATCATGTACAGATCAGATATTTAGTTTAAGACAGATCACAGAAAAAAGCTTGAGAGTAGGAAAGAAAGTTTTCTGTGCATTTATTGACCTAGACAAAGCATTCGACAAAGTAAATAGAAATAAACTTTGGAAAGTCCTTAAAGAGTACGGAGTAAATGGAGGGCTCCTACAAGCAATAATAACAATATATACAGGTAGTAAAGCGAGTGTAAGCGTAAATGGGAAACTGAGTGACTGGTTCGATATTATGCAAGGCGTGAAACAAGGATGCGTTATGTCCTCGTGGCTATTTATCATATTCATGGATAAGTGTCTAAGAATGGCCCTCTTCGACGAAGAAGGTGTAGATCTCGAAACAGTGAAGGTACGTGGGTTAGCTTTCGCAGATGACAAGATTATTATGGCAGAATCAATCGAGGACTTACAAAGAATGTTGAATAAACTTAATACAAGCATGAAGAACATGGGCCTCAAAATTCACGTAAATAAAACCAAAATCATGGTATTTGAAGGAAAAAGTGAGAAAACAATGTGCAACATTGTCCTCAATGATGAGAGATTAGAACAAGTTGACGACTGTACCATCCCGTGCAGAAATTTCCCCATCTTTCCCTATTTGAAGTTTGGTTCTGAAGGGGCCCCTATCAGAATATCTAGTCTAGAAAAAACTAATGGGGGCCCTATCAGGTTCTAGCGAAGAATTCCATGCTTCGCATAGGTATGGAAAATCTATCTGTATCTAGTGAGGCCCCGACAAGAAAATTCCTAAAATCTTATTCTTATTACCTAAAGTATTAATTTGGAGGGTTTTGACGGTTTTAGTATGCAGAAATAGTGTTTTTTTGTGTGCATGTAAACGCTTTTTCCCCGAAAACTTGATTTAGGGCACTGTTGAACATTTTATTCAGAACCAGGCACGTATGTGTCAGTTAAAGTTAAAGAGGTTATGTAAAGTACAGCTGTCCACTGCTTCGCCAGAGCTTTCAAGTTTTGTGTTTTTATTTCTTGCTGTAATTTTGTATTGTGTTTGACAATTATTCTTCTCCACGATGGAAGAGGAAAGGCGCCTGTAAGAGCAAAGATGATTTCGGAGCAAAAAGTTCCGTTTAATGCAAAAAGTCGAAGAAGAATGCGATGAAAGTGAGGTTATGCTGTTTGGAGCTACTCGCTCCGACGACCACGTGGAAGGTAAATAATGTATTAATAAATTAACATATTTTATTTGAACGAATCATTTAATAGTAAATATCATCTAATAATAACACAACATAAAAATAATATTCTCCTATATTATGTATGTATACCATTAAGCCATTTCCCTTTCAGGGTAGGCGTGACACTACCCGATTCGAGTAGTGTTTCTAGGTTAGTTTCTTGTAGTAAATAACTACAAGTGCGGGCTCACCACACCCACGATGTGCCAACAGCACTCAGTTTTCTCGAATGGTCACCCATCCAAGCACTAACCGCGCCCAACGCTGCTTAACTTCAGTGATCTGACGAGAACTGGTTTTTTCAGCGTGGTATGGCTGTTGGCCATTATAATACAAAAAATGTCAAATAAGTAAATGTACAAAAATTGCGGTACGTACAAAAATCAAAATAAATCAATTATAATTAAGCAAATGGCAATTTTTAGTGTACTATTATTATTTCAGCTGCTATTTCCAACACGCGTAATGATTCAACGGGCCAAAATATCAATGAGAAAGCCTTCCTCACGGACTTGAAAAATATTCTTCCCAACTCCAAGGACTGGGAAGGAGGATGGAAGCTCCGAGCTGCTGTCAATAATAATAATAATAATAATAATAATAATATTACATTATATTACATTATCATTAATATTAAATCCATTGTAAAATACTCTTAATTTGAAAGTTACTGCAGAATATTATTCATCCCAATAACTTAAACCGAACACAGGGGCCCTGTAGGGGCCCCGTAGGGGCCCTTCTCTTTAATAGGGTTACAGGCGGGCGACCCCCACCAGAACCCTACTAGAAAATCTAGTAGGGCCCCCATGGCCAGAGCGTTACGTTCTAGATGGGGGCCCGACTAGTTTTCCTCACAAGAGCCCGATTGGAGATAGGGAAAACTAGTCAGGGCCCCACTAGAGCCCTTTCAAAATTTCTGCACGGGATACGGTAGCGAGACCTTCACCTGTCAAGAAAAGGACAGGAGTAAAATTAACGCGATTGGCATGAAACCTCTGCGCACAATATGCGGGAAAACACTGATGGACAAAATCCGAAACGAGATTATCCTCAAAGAATGTGGTACAGAAGAGACACTAGTTGGCATACGGGAAGGAAATCAGTTAAGATGGTTCGGACATCTTGAAAGAATGAAAGATGAACGACTGACCAAACAAGTGTATAAAGGTAAAGTAAATGGCAGAATGCCCAGAGGTAGACCGCCGAAAGAATGGTTAGAATCTGTGAATGAGACATTAATCCGAAGAGACATAAGAAGCCATAGAAACACAAGAGCTTGCATGAAAAAATGCATGGACGTGAAGGAAGCTAGAGTAGTATGTCAGGACAGAAAAGTGTGGCGACAAATAGTTTGTAAACAGAGTGACAATAGAATGAATGATGCCTGAAACAAAGACCTTGGATACTAATGGGCCCAAGTGGGAAACCACACATAACAATTTTGTGAGGCTCTTCACTTGGGGTGATCGCTAGAGAGATTGATCAACAACCTGGGTCGAACCAGTGTTGCGGAACGAACGTGTCATTCAAATAAATAACACGAGAATTCTAGATCAATCTAAAATATCTATACCTTACACCTGTATACCTATCTACCTTATACCTATATACCCATCTGCACACTACTATTTTCCAACCGAGAAATTCACGCCTTCCCCGAAAGGGAAATGGCTTAATGTTATAATAATAATAATAATAATAATAATAATAATAAAATAATAATTTTTATAAACAAAAATTTAGAACTCCCATTGGATCAGTCTTGTCTCCTATTTTAGCTGAAATAGTAATGGAGGTTTTAGAAAATGAAGTTTTTGAACAAATTGATTTTAATCTTGATTTTTATGCAAGACATGTTGATGATTCAGCACTTTATGTACATAGAAATAATTTTGATATTCTTTTTAATGCATTTAACATGATACACCAAAGATTATAATTTGCTATCGAAAAATTAACTGAAGGGAAATTAAATTTTCTAGATATGACTTTAATTAAAACTGACGAATGACACATTATCACAGACTGACATAGAAAAACAATTTGCTCAGGAAGAACACTTATTTTTCTCTCTAATCAATCTATTCCAAATAAGATAGGAGTTATAAAATATTTGATAGATAGAGCTCTTAAATTGTCAAATCCAGTTTTTCATGAAAAAAAATATTGAACTATGTAAACAAATTCTTTTTCTTAACCATTATCCTTTTGATTTTATTGACAAACATGTGCATAATAGGATAAATTATATATGTATAAAAAAACAATGATCAAAATAAAATAAATAGGGAAGATTATCATACATTTAACACTATTGTTCTTTCTTATTTTGGGAAAATTTCAAAGATTTTGAAAAATATGTTCTGTAAATTAGGGTTACATACACTATATATAGAGTTCCATTCAAGAATAATATGATTGTTAAATTGGGAAAAGACAAACAAAGCTATTAATTTAAAAATGGATCTCTCAAGATACAACAAAGTATAGGACAGAGTTACTAATTGGATAAAATTAATTTCTTTTGCTTACTAGGAAAAAGAATTCTTTGAGGAACAATCATTTTCTCACTAATGATATGGAGATTAAACTAAATTAACCATTAATTAATGTCCCTATTAAATAAAAAAGATGGAGAAAGAATAAGGAAAAAGTGAGATGTTCATTTTGGTTGACTTTTTCCTTTTTCTCCCTCTTTTTTTATTTCCTATTCATTTGTCTCTAATGAGTCAAAAACGAGGTAGTTTTGGAAATCTAATTTTGAATTGTGAATTTCTTTCATGCTCTGTTTTCTTCGCAGAAAATTATTCATAAGAAAGTAGATTTAATTTCGATCTTAAATAAAATTTATTTTTACATTTAAAAAAGAAGAAACAATCTTTTATATGAAACTCCATAGTTTTTAAATAATGGTCAATTCACGGCGATATAACAAAGCTCGAGAAAACATATAATTTGTTAAATAAACCATTTTTATGCGTGTTAAATCGTTTCTCATAATCAGGAATATTTCCACTTCTAAAAAAAATCGTGCTATTTATGGGACGACTGAAAAATTCCGAAAAATAAAATTTCCGACACTGTGAAATTCTCGAAACAAAAAATATTCGAAACATAAAATTCCGGCAAATATAAATTTTATTCAGAATCGTCAATATTAGGTGAATCGAGTTGACCCTCAAAATTTCTCTTCAAAATTTGCCATAGAATACGAATAAAAAATTACTTTTAGAATTTCATCCCCGTAAGTTCGTTTCATAGGATCCCAAAATAACCCCATAAGTGAAAAATTGGGTTTCGAAAGTTTTTGGCGCTAATTATGATTTTTTTGCGGATTTTTTAAATATAAATTGTTTCTAATACAGAAAATACTATACTTTCTACTGGTAATTAGATGTTTCAATAAATGGTTTAGACAATTTATTAATATTTATGACAATTTTCTCTTAGAATAGTTATAGTAATAGTTTCAACAATTTATTATTGTTAATAGCAACTTTCTCTTAGAATAATCAGAAAGTCGCGGTTTTCCCGAATTTTTCAACTTTTTTTTTAACTTTTCAGTTAGACTGATTCAATAATTAAATAAAGTTTACAGAAACAATTGGTTAAACTATTTATTATCATGCATAACAATATTCTCTTAGAATAATGCTAGAAAGTTGCAGTTTTTAAACAAAATGTCCGCTTTTTGTCCATTTTCAATTAGAGTGAGATAATAATTAATTTAAGTTAACAAACATAATAGTTTAAATAATTTATTATTATTTTTAATAATATTCTCTTTGAATAATGCTAGAAAGTTGCGCTTCTTTCTATCTTCTTCTATAGTAATGCTAAATCGTTTGTGGTTTTTCTGAAATTTTCCACTTTTTGTCAAATTTTCACTTAGAACGAGGTAATAATTAATGCAATTTAACAAATATGATTGTTTAAACAAATTATTACTGTTCATAACTATCTCTTCTCAGAATAATGCTAAATAGTTGCGGTTTTTTCAAAAAATTTTCCACTTATTGTCAACTTTTTACTTATAGCGAGGTAATAATTAATGCAATTTAACAAATATAATGGTTTAAGCAAATTATCATAGTTTATAACTATCTTCTTCTATGGTAATGCTAGATAGTTACAGCTTTTTCTGAAAGTTGTAACTTTTTGTCCACTTTTTACTTAGTGAGATAATAATTAATGTAAGTTAACAAACATAATTGTTAATACAATTTTTTATTGTTTATAACTATCTCCTCTTAGAGTAATGCGGCTTTTTCTGAAATTTTCAGCTTTTCTTTGACTTTTTAGTTAAGACCAAATGATAAATATTAATATTAATATGAATTTAAACAAAAAGGCTCTTAGTAACTACTTTAAGGATTTATATTTAATATGATCCATATAGAAAATTTGAAGAATATACTGATTTACTGATTCTCTCTAATATTTATTTATTATTTATTCATAACTAAAAAGCCGAAACAAAATAATTATCAATTATCTAAGAGAAGATAGTTATAACAATAATAAATTTTTTAAACAATTTATTATTATTAACTTGCATTCATTATTTAATCAATAAGTGAAAAGTGGACAAAATGCTGAAAATTTCAGAAAAACCCGGAACTATCTATATCTAGCATTAATATAGGGGAAGATAGTTGTGAACAATAATAATTTCAGAAAAAACACAACTTATTATTCAAAGAGAATATTATTTAAAACGATAATAATTTGTTTAAACAATTATGTTTGTTAGCTTGAATTAATTATTATCTCACTCTAATTGAAAAGTGGACAAAAAGTGGCAAATTTGAGAAAAAACTGCAACTTTCTAGAATTATTCTAATAACATATTGTTATAAATAATAATAAATGGTTTAAACAACTATTTCTGTATAATTTAATTGATTATTGTCTCGCTCTAACTGAAAAGTTGAAAATAGGTTGAAAATTCGAAATAACCGCGACCTTCTAACTCTATTCTAAGAGAAAAATTCTAAAAACAATAAAAATTGTTTAAACAATGTATGTAAACAGCTAACTATCAGTAGAAAATAGTCAAGCAGCGTATTTGTTTACAAAGATTGTTTAAATAATTGCAAAAGAGGAGCTATTTTTGACTAAGCATAATCGTACATTAATTGACCTTCTGGATAGTGTGAGGGCATATACCTTGAAAAATATTTTTCAAAAATGAAATTTTTTAAACTGCACTCTTATAAGAAATTTTATGGGGCATATTTTTTTCTTCTTCAAAAAGTTCTGTCTTCTGCCGCTGTTGTAATAAACGAAAAAAATTGTATTTTTGTAAATAGAAAATTTATCACGAATTTAGCCTTCATCTCACTATAAAACCCAAATTTATGATTATTTTGATCTCAAATTTCTAACAGTTCTCCATTAAACTATTCTGGACATGACAAAATGCCCAAAATGAATAATTTTTGTTACTGAAAAAAGTTATTATTTGGTTTTGTCAAGCATAATCGAAATAGGGTTAGACAATTTTCGATTGCTTCATGTATCTAGTTAATTTTAAGTGAGCGAAAACTTTCAGCGCAAGAAATGATTATTAAAAAATAATATTTTTGGAAAGTTTTTGAAATCTTGAGATTACTTCCTCAGGGAAACCGAAAAATCAAAACAAAAAATCGTTTGAGTTATGTTCTCAAATAGAAACAAACGTCCTAAGGTTTCGGGTTAAGATTTCAGATTATTCTGATTCTGAATTTAACTGTTTGCAAGAAATGTGGATAAAAATCGTTTTTTATGAAGTGAAAATTTATTAAGTCTCTAAACAATAATGTCATCTGGTTTATCAGAACCTTCTCGAGGACTAAAAAAATCTACGAATGAAAAAAATTGAGCTGAGAATGGTCGCAAAGAAAAACGAAACAAAGCATTTAACATTGCATCAAATTAAATGTAAGTAAAGTGAATAAATTTAATGGTAAAAAAAGTTATCTTGCAGTAGTCACGTAAGCCAATCCAAAATTTAAATATTAACTGTTTTCAGAAAAAGCTTGATTTATTCATTTTCTTTTTTTATAAACTCTAAAGGTCAATCTGATACAATATAAGAGTGTAATATAAAAAAAACAGCATATAAGTATACTTTAATCAGGTAAAAACAGAAAGAATTCACTAAAAGGTGATTCTTAGATCAATCAGTAGAGCCGCACCGGCACAGTGGGGGAAAAATGATTTTTTTGTTTTGAAATAACGTGCAGACCACAAATATTGACCGATTAAAACGTAATTTTTTTTAAGAAGCTCATCAAATTTGCCAGAGAATTGTCAAGCTTAATTTTTTTTTTAGTTTTTTTCTTCCAATTTTTTAATAAAAGGAAAGTTGTTGAAATCGCCTACGTTTCATAGAGTAACTTTACTTGAAATTGTTCCATTATGATTCATGATATAGTAAACAAATTTTCAATAATGTCACGTTTTTTAAAGTTATATTGCAAGAAATTTAAATGGAAAGAAAATTATAGAAGAGAAAAATTCTCTTCAGATTATTGTTATTAATATTATAAACAAATTTAATAAAAAAAATGCATTTTTCAGGCATTTTACGACAGAAAAATTCGTTTTTTTCGATGTCAGTTTTTTTAGTTAGGAACTTCATCATAATTTCAGCAACATTCATAATAAGTTAATAAATTTTATGATTTTTTTAAACAAATTTAATGAAAAAATGCATTATTCCAGCATTTGTTGACGGAAAAACTCATTTTTTTCAATTTTAGTCCTTTTAATTGGGAACTTCTTGACAATTTTAGCAAAATTTATAATTAGTTGATTGATTTTATGTATGTTTTTTCTTATCATGCAAAAACTATGAATTTCAACATTTGATCATTGCAAATGACGAAAAAATTATGCTTGTTGCTTCAATTCTTTATAATATTATAACCAAAAAAATGGTGACACTAACACATTATAATGTGTTGGAAAATTTATGAATAAACAACACGGGAATTTTAGATCAATCTAAAAATATACGCCCCCCCCCCCACACACACACACATACCCCAAAAGGGAAATGGCTTAATGGTATAATGATCATTATTATTTTATTTTTAATTACGTATAGTTATTATACTGATTTAAGCCCTATTTTATTGAATTTGAAAATTTTTAGAGCAGTAGCCACACTTGAAAAGTTATTAAAAAAGAAAAAATTGCATTTGTTAATAAATAAAGAATATTTCTTTCGCTAACATAAAAAAGCAGTTATACATTGGGGCTGGAAGCCTTACGGTCATTTAAAAAAATACATCACAATCCGCTGAAAATTGAAACGTCGAGCGATTTTTGTCTAAAAAAAGTACTTTTTGGCACAATACAATTTAGTTACTTACTACCGAGACATCTGGACATTTTAAACATTTTAAATCTTCAAAACTGAACTATTTAAAAAAAACATTCAGAATTCTATCATCATTTTCTATTATAAACATTAAATATTGAACAGTCTTCAGTTGCAAATCTTAAAAATTGAAGACTCTTCAATTGTAAATCTTAAAAATTGAATAATTTTCAATTCTATATTTTCGAAATTCAAGAATTTTCAACTATAACTCTGATAATTCTGATGGATTACATTTGAAATGTTTTCAATTTGGAAAATTAGAATTACAAAGTTTTGACTTTTGATCTTCTGAATCATCTAAATTTAAGAATTTTGATTTATAAAACATTAAAATTGAAGAGTTTTCAATAAAAAATCTTCAAAATTGAACTATTCAACAACAAAAAACATTCAAAATTACATCTTTCTAAATTATACAAATTAAGAATTGAAGAATCTTCAATTGCAAATCTGCAAGGTAGAGACCCACTTCAAAAAGATGTTTATTATTTCATGATTTTAAACTATGAACATGCAAAATTAAACAAGTTGGCGAATTTTCAATTGTAAATATCTTCACAATGGATCAATTTTGAAAATGGGAAACATAAAAAAGAATCAGAATTTTAGAAGCACTCAAAAAAATATTTCTTTTAAATTAAAGAAACCGTTTCCTTAAAATATATTTTTTTCATTTGACCAAAAATAACTTCAAAATGAAGAAAATCATTTCACATGGAAGAAATATTTTTATTGGAACAAAAGAACCATTTCTTTGACTGAGAGCCGATGAATATTTTTCTCTAATTCAAAGTTTGCTTTGAATCAAAGAATCTTTTTCTGAATGTTTGTCTTTTAAGAACATCTTATTGCAACATGAAATCCAAAATTAGCTTAATAATTTATTTCTTTGCTGCCAATTTCTGCTGTAATAAAATCTTATATTTATGTTGAAGTAACCTATATGCAGGTTGCTGAAAGCCGTTTAAAATTAAAATTAAAACTGTATGAAAGCCGTTTTAGCTATTTTATTATTCATTTTAATTTATGATTATTAATTATATTTTATAGTACTTGAAGAACGGTGTCGATCATAACAAACGCTAATCAAAATGTAATAAAACGAGATTATATGTACAATTTTCTTAAATCTTTTATCAAATCACTTAATCAAGTGATTTGATATAAAGTTAAATTTATATTTTTAACAACAATTTAGAAAATTTAAATTATTTACTATATATAATATATTTTTACTTCCTGTTTAATCTGTCGTCAAATCTAGAAAAGTAGATGACCAAATCTAAGAGTATAATTAACTAAAAAATACTTTGTGTTTATTAATATTTTGCTACGGTATTATGAAAATATCAAAATACTAATCTAATTAAACCGATAGTGAAGTCTTGATAACGTTATTACAATATTTTATTGTAATTTCAGAAATTTAAGATATACTATCATTTTGAATACATGGATTTTCACTAGAGTTGATTTTTTTTTAATATTACATAACAGTATTAATCCACCGCCCCCCCCCCTGTGATTAATTCTTGCACTTTTGGGTCATCGCTTAATAAATATAATAAAATCAAGAATCTCAAATTGAATTCGATTAAAACGAGAGAATTTTAATATGGAAAGATACAATGTTGAAAATTGGTTTATTGTTAAAAACTTTAAAAGTTCAAAATGTAACAATTTGTAATAAATAGAACCTTTTAAATACAGCAATTTTTGATTTCAAAAATTAGGTCAATAATTTTAAGTTGAAACGTTCGAAATTCAAGAATGTTAAATTGAAAGACTTTTTTTTAAACAAACCAATTTCAAATCGCAGAATTTCAAATTGAATAATGCAAAATCTTATGAGATGATAATAAAAACATACTTAATTTAAAGTTTAGGATGTAAAAAATTCTCACTCTGAACAATTCAAAATTTAAAAATTCATAATTCAGGATATCAAAATTTAATCCTTTGAATGATACTGTGGTTAAAATAAAAACTAAATTTCCCTTGATGCCTTTAACATTCAAAAGTAAGAAATTTCCAATTTGAAGCGTTCAGCATTAAACAGTATTCAATTTTGAGAATTGGGAGTTTAAAGCTTTTAAATATGAACGAGATTGTTATGAAAACTATAAATGAATGAAATAAATAATTTTATTTATTGAAAAAATTTTTTATAAAAATAAAAATAAATTTCGATCGAGACAAAATTTCTATTTAATCGTTTAATGTTAAAAATTTGCATTTTGAAGTCAAGAAAACTAGAAGGCTACATATAATTCTGGGAGTCTTTCATGAATTCCAATGGATTCTCCAAACATCCAAATGTCAATTTACTTTTTCAATTATAGATGGGTAATTGACATCATTCTTACTTCTGTGAATTTAAATGTATACTAGATATATTTAAGAAGTGAGATGTGACTTCCTAATCCCCAATTCTTATTCATGAGTGTAACTATTTTTCAAAATTGCTTAAATTCCGAGAAACAAAGGAAAAATGTTTAAATGAGGAAGGAAGTTTCTGCTCTATTGCTTTCTAAATTCAAATTATTCCTAAAATTATGGTTAATTATACATAAAATAATGTAGTATTTCAAAAATGGGTAATACGTTTATTTTTACCGGAATAATATTTCAAGGTAAATTCTAGCTGAAAAAATATAAAATTATACCAATTTAAAACATTTGATAAAGAATTAGTAATTGCATAAATGTTAAAATATATGATAATTCAGAAGAAATTTTTCTTGCACATGTTTAGGAAGAAAGTTTTAGTTTCAGAGTTGCTATTTCTATTGATAAGTTGGGGGTTTTCAGTCATATACAAATGTGTTAGAAGTTTTACATTTTATAAGACTCTTGAGAAATTAAAATGGAACTTCCTAAGAAAAAACAGCAGTTTCGTATTTCAGTTTACAAAAGTGTAATAATTATTAAAAATTCAACATCAATTTGAAATAATAATTTGCATTCCTTTACTGAATTTCTCGTGCTATAAATTTGTTTCTTGATCAGTCTTATTAAAAAAAATGTTTGTTTTTAATCGTAGGAAGAACATTAGAATTTGCAGGATCAAATTCTACTCATAAATAATGAGTTATTAAAAAAAAACTAATAAATTCCTAATGCAAGAATATCAAACACATTTATTTTAAACTGAAAGCTTTCAATTTTAAATTAGCTACAAAACTTTTAAAAAAACTTAAAAATAAATAAAACTCGTTTAAAATAAATTTTTAAATAATTTAAAACCAAGTTTCTTTCAATAATTAATAGCCACACATGCCACAAATAAGATCAGTCTACTGGTTTGATTTACCCGATCGAACTTTCATGTGACATAAGATTTCTTGTCTTTACGAAATATTATGGCGTCATGTATATGAGATTTCGAAGCGAATGAAAACGTTTTCAATATTCATTCTATATTTAGCGCATTCCTCTGAACATTTGCTAAAAAGTACACACCCATCCGGAGATCTTAGAAGTACTCTCTTATCATTATAAACAGAAAATATCAGCATTGGCGTCATTTTCTACGAAAAAAGCTGTATAAGTTAAATATTCTTGAAGTTCGATACTTTTCTCAGATTTCAAAGAAGCTTCAATGAATTATATGAAGAAGCTTTTTTGACGTACTTGTTATGTTCATGACGTCATCTAGGAAACCTCTGAAGATGAGAAACTGAAGCAAATGAAAATCGGGAACTTTCAATGGACCAATGAATTGGATAGAAATAAATTTCTGTTCGACCCTCACAATTCAGTTTCGAACTTAAATAAATAATTGCTTCCTCATAGAGGGAGGTTTGTAATGACCTAAATTTTCAACTCTAGTTTTTTTACATATTTCGATATAATTCGACACTAGGAGCTTGAAACTAATTTTTTTTTAAATGTCCGTGTTTATATATCGCGAAAAGTAAAATTTGGAAGTGGTTTTTTTTAGTTTAGAGATTTCAAACAAAATTTACCTAGTTTATATGAGAAAAACTTTTTTAATATTCAAAATACTATAAAATACTATATTTAGTGCAGTTGTTCGCATCTTCGAGACGCATCGATCCACCTATTGTTGAATCTTTTATAACCCACCAGTATCCATCCACCTTCTATGATCTCTTATCATCTAGCAATACCGATAAATAAATTTAAAAAATATATTGTTTGTCTTCTTGATACGAGGAAAACTTTTTTACTATTAGGAATAAAACAGTAATATTTGTTGGCGTCTTCGAGACGTATCGATTGCCTAATTGAAGAACCTTTCATGTCCTACCATAAACTACCAATATCGTTTTTAAATTTCTTAACAAAACTACTTACTTTATTTTTGAGAGGATTTTTTTTTAATTGGGAATATAAGAATATTGTATCCGATGCAATTGTTCGCGTCTACGAGATACGTAGGTTGACCTATTGAAGAACTTTCGATGACCATTCATGATCAACCGATAGCGACTTGAAAGTTAAAAAAAAAGGTTACATTGTTTATATAAAGATAAATTTTTTGATTTGGAATATAACATTACCGTAAGTTAAAAAGTTCTTCATTGGAACAGAACACATCGATTGACATCTTGATGCGTTCTCTGATTTTCAGAAAATAAGATTTTCGGTAACACAGAAACATAAGCTTGAAAAATATTGAAAGCATCCATTTTCTTTTCTTTTGACACCTATGAGGAAAAAAATGCTCATAAAATGAGCACAAATAAGTAGTGAATAGATCCATATTGCTTCGTAGCGGTTATTTTAAATTTCCGTTCAATTTCAAGCAATCTGAAGAACAAAATTTCAAAAATTGCAGGATACATTTTTTTATTCGAACAAAAACATTCACCTAAAAGAATTGTTTAGAAATTAATTTAAATATTTAAGATAAAGATCTTCAGAAGACTTAAAATATTTCTATAAATCATAAGATAAAACTAGCAATTATGATTCTTACTCCTGGTCATTTACCAGTTTCCTTATGGTTTGTAAAAATGTTTCCCCGTCATCTCTCTGAATCAAAATTAGAGAAATTTCTCTAATTACAGGGTTCATAGCGCAAAATGAGCTCAAAAAGGGGGGGGGGGTAGGGCCCGTAAGTTTTTACACCCCCCACCCCCGCCCCACCAACACCTTACGTAATTTTTAACCAGTAAATTTTTTCGTGAATTGATTTAGGGTTATCCAAACATAACGTAAGACGATTTAGTGGATGAGGGAGTTTGTTAAAATCTTACTGTTTTTGTGAATTAACAAAGTAGTTCAACTTTAAACAAAAAAGATTAATTCTCAACAAAAAATGTAATAGTTGATATTTTAAGCAAGAAAAGAATTTTATTTTTAATGAAAAAACAGTTGAATTAGAATAAATGTCCCAGTAATCGTGACGGTCCCAGTGATCGTGAAACTTGGTTATAATTTAGATATATTATTTAAAAAATATGTTAAAAGTAACATTTAATGACGAAACACATTTATTTTTAGCATAGTATAGTAGCAAATAGAAGTTACATTCATTCAAATTAAATAAAAAGCAAGAAAATTGGCATCACGATTACTGGGACTGAGGTCACGATTACTGGGACGTTTACCTTATACCAGAAAACTCGAATTTTCAACAAAATTGTTGAATCATCAATCAATCCAGAATCATTTTCAACCAAACAGTTGCATTTTTAACCAAAAAAGATGAAATTTCTAACAGAAAAGATGAAATTTCAGATTAAAAAAAAAATTGTACAAGAGTTGAATATACAACCAAGAACCATATTTGAAACAACACTCTTCAATGCTCTTAAAGTCAAATTAACAATAAATAGTTCTAGTTTGAACGCCCAAAATATTTTACACTCGCAGTAAACGCACACGCGCACCTTGTTCGCGTCTTTGGATTTTTATGTTATAATATTAAAAACGAACTATTTAAAAATCGATCAAGGGACTTATTAAAAAGAAGAGAGGGGAAAAGGGAAGCAATGAAGACAAGAAAAATATATAGGGTCAAGCTTATAAAATCTGAAAATGGTAAAATCAAAGACGGAAAAAGGTAATTTCATAGAGAATGATGAGAACAAAAAGGGAAATGAAGAAAACAGAGCTGAGGCTAGTGATCCGAAGGAAGAGGAAAAATTGAAAGATGTGCGAAAAATGATGATAGAGGTCATGGGCATGAATGAAAAAAGGCAGGAGGAAAGGTGAGAGGAAATAAATAAAGAAATTAGGTGGGAACTGGCTGAACTCAGGAAAGAAGTGAGGAAATGGGAAGAAGTCAGGGAAAATGTAGAGAAAAGAATGCAGACATTGGAACAAAAAGACTAGAAAGGCAGGAAGAGACTTATGAAAAGGCAGAGGAGTTGAAAAGTAGAATGGAAAAGATAGAAAGCTCAAACGGGAGGTTGGGAGGGCGGGAGATCGGAAATGAGGATAAAGAAAGGTTGAGAAAAATAGAGAGAATAGAAATGAAAGAGAGGGAGAAAGGAGAAAGAATATAGTGATAAAGGGTCTAAGAGGGGAAGAAATTGAAAAAAGGAGTGGACGAAGTGCTACAGAGGATAGATTCGAAGGTAGAGGTAGAGGAAGTAAGAAGTGTAGGAAAAGAAGAGTGGGGAGGAGAGCAAATGGTGCTGGTGAAATTAAAGAATTAGGAACATAAGAAGGAAATCATGACAGAGAAAAAAGCGCCGCATGGAAGAGCGGAGAGAATAGAGGATAAGAAGAAAGGAAAATGCACTTTAAGATGAGAAAATTGCAGAAGAGCAAAGAAATAAGGGAAAAAGAACGTGGGATAAGTATGGGAAAATATAGATAGAAGAGATATGACGAGAGTGGGAGGAAGAAAGGGAAGAGTTAGTAAAATGTGAGAGGACGGTGCAGTAGGTGTCGAAGGAACGGAAGGGAAAAAATTAAGAGATAGTGGGGAAGAAAAAGAGATAAGACTTGAAATAAGGAAAGAATGGAGGATTTGCTACTGGAATATAGCTGGCTCAGAAAAAAAGGTTAGAAAGTTTATGAAAAATATGGGGTAACGGGAAATCTTGGTCATAATGGAAACGTGGTTGGATGAAAGGGAATGGGAAAGAGTGAAGAGAAGGCTACCAAAGGGATACAGGTGGGAGGTGCAAATGGCTAAAAAAAATAAAAAGGGCGAAACACTGGGAGGAATGGTGAAAGGAATAAGGGAAGATTTTATAGGGAATAAAAAAGATCAAAATTGGTTGGAGGAACAAAAAGAAGGATCAATTAAAGAAGAGATAAGGAGAGGAGAGGTGGAAGACAAGGGTATCGGCAGGGGTAAATGTACATAGGAATATGGAGGAGAAAGCAGAAGAGTTAAGGTAATCAGTGGAAGGAAAGGAAGAAGGAGTGAGAGTAATCGTGAGGGGAGAATTCAATGCAAGAACAGGAGAAAGAGGGGGAAAAGGATTGGGGAGAAGCAGGGGAGGGGACTGGGAGAAATTCCAAAGTGAAAAAATCAATGTATTGGGAGAAGGATGAGAAAAGAAAATTCAGAGTGTGTGAATGGGTGGAGGAGACATGGGAACATGTATGGGATGGCTGTATGAGAGGAAAGGAGGAGAGGGGAGGATGGCAAGAGAATGTTAAAGAAATTTTAGGCGAGAAGGGACGGGGAGAAAAATGAATGAGGGAGGTAGAAAAAGCTAGAGAACATAAAAAAAGGAATAAGAGAAAGTGGGGGAGAGGGAATGGAAGGAATGAGTGGGAAGGAAAGGAAAAGAGGATGGAAACGGAAGTCCCATCAAAGCATAAGGACAGCTAAAAGAGTAAGCAAAATTAAATAGAATAAAATGCGGCTGCGCTTTCTCTCTCTCTCGTTCGTTCGCTTCGACACAAGGAAAGAATAAAAATTAGAAATTAGATTTTTTATATCAGAGAATAAGTTAGATTTATTATGAACACTAGTAGTCTTGCGCGCGCCAAGGCGCGCGCCTATTAATTTTTTGT
>CAKNYM010053158.1:724692-739540 GCA_932195095.1 Andricus curvator | reverse complement strand
GTCAGAATCGAAAACGACAATATCGTTTAGAGATTTTATATTAAGGATAATTAGGTAATAAGAGTTGTAAAAGTAATGTAATAAAGACGTAAGGTAACGGAGGTTATGTGAACCCTAAGGGGGCACATAAATAAATAAGAAGAGTTCTACAAATGGTTGAAATCAAATCTCTTGAAATTCTCTGAAATATTTTTTAAAAACTTAGGATTCAAAAAGGATCAAAAGCCTTTGAAATTTGTCAAATTTCTATATATGTTTGAAACCTGTTGAAACCCGTAGAAATCTAATTTGTTCCCTAAAGTTTTCTACAAATTCCTTAAAAGCCCGTGAAAACGTAAAAGTCCATTAAAATAAGTAGAAGGCATTTGAAATTTCTTTGATATAAATTAAATTAAAATTATTAATTGAATTTGAAAAAAAAACGGTTTAAAGAAAATGCACGAGCACGCATTCACGTCCCTGGATTTTTATTTTCTAATATTAAAAACATAATGTATTTTAAAATGCATAACAAAAATTTTTAAATATCAGGAATTCTAGAATTTTCTGAAAAGCAATCTCTTGAAATTCTTTGGAATCTTTTAAAACAATTTAAAATTTTTTAAATTCTCTACAATTTTTCTATACACATCACATACATTGAAATTGTTGAAATGCGTAGTGCGGATTATCGCCTTTTTTATGCATGTGTTACAAAAAATTACTGATTTTATTTGGTAAAAATATTCAGTAATTCGATAGCGGAAAGCTACTAACAGTTTAGTGAAAATATCTTTATTTATTTATGGCTTTTTATATGAATTAGCAAAATATTATAAAAATGGGAAACGTAAAAAAAGAAGAAAAATTTAATGAAAGAACGAGATTGTGTAACATTTTTAACCTTATTGAAACAATGAAAAGGGATTATTGTCACACTTGTATAAATAGACTACGCCACCTGTCAAAACAAAATGTATTTACAAGTTATATTGCTTCAGAATTGATAAATTAGTATTATCTACACATTTTATCTATAGAACCGGACGAATCAACGAACATGACGAATCATCTAAATTAAAAATTGAAACATTAAAAAATTTTCAATTTTTTAGACGAAATAATAATGAGTAATTTAATTAGATATAAAGCAACAGAACTGAATAATTTTCAAGAACAAAAACATTAATTTAGAAGGAACTTTCAACAAAAAAACATGACTTTTCTACCAAAAGAAGAATTTTCAATCCAAAAGGATGAATTTTTTATCCAAAAAGAAGAATATTCAACAGAAAAGTTGAATTTTCTACCACAAAAGATGATTTTTTAAGAGAATATTTAAATTTTCAACAAAGTAATTTAATTTTCATCCAAATACTAGAAATTTAACCAAAAGAGATAAATCCTGGACCAAAAATATAATAGTAGCAGTTGCATTAACAAACAAATAGTTGAATTTTCAAACCAAAGAGACGAATTTTCAACAAAATAGTTGAACTTTTAACCAAATAGTTAAATTTTCAAGCCAAAAATACACATTTTTTCGAAAAAAGTTGAATTTTCAAGAAAAAACTTCATTTTCAACCAAGAAAGATGAATTTTCAAACAAGAAAGATGACTTTTCTACCATAAAAGATAAATTTTCAATACAAAAGGACGAATTTTTAACAAGATAAATTAATTTTTGACCAAAAAAGATGACTTTATCAAAATAGTTGAATTTTCAACCTACAAATATGAATTTTCAAACAAATGGTCCAATTTTCAAACAAAAAGATTAAACTTTAACCAAAAAAAGTTAAATTTTCAACCTGAAAAGTGTGAATCCTCAGCCAAATAGATGAATTTTTCAACAAGAAAGATGAATTTTTAACCAAATACCTGAATTTTCAATTAAAAAAGATATTTCTTGAACCAAAAATGGAATTATCAAAATGTCAATTTAAAAAATGAATTTTCAACGAAAAAAACAAACAAATTTCAACCAAAAATAAAATTTTATAACCAAGCACTTGAATCCTCAACCAAAAAGATGAATTTTCAACAAAGAAGATTAATTTTCTAACCAAAAAGAATATTTTTCAAACAAATACATGAATTTTCTGCTAAATAATTGAATTATAAAATAATAAAGGATAAATTTCCAACCAAAAATGGAATAGTTCAATTCTCAGATAAAAAAGATTAATTTTTAACCAAATAGATAAATTTCCAACCAAAAATATTTTAATTTTCCACCGAGGGGATTAATATTTTACCAAAAAAGACGAATTTTCAACAAAATACATCAATCTTCAACAAAATTGTTGAACTCGAAGCCAAAACGACGAATTATCTACAAAATAGTTGAATTTTCGACAAAAAAAAAGATGACTTTTTAACCAACTAGTTAAATTTTCAAGCCAAAAAGACGGATTTTTTTCGAAGAAAGTTGAATTTTCAAGAAAAAAGTTCATTTTCAACCGAGAAAGATGAATTTTCAAACAAGAAAGATGACTTTTCTACCAAAAAGATGAATTTTCAATACAAAAGGACGAATTATTGACAAGATAAATTAATTTTCGACCAAAAAAGATCACTTTATCAAAACAGTAGAATTTAAAACATACAAAGATGAATTTTCTAAACAAGAAAGGTGAATTTTAAGCCAAATAGTTAAATTTTTTAATTGAAAAATATATTTCTTGAACCAAAAATGGAATTGTCAACGAAAAAAAAAAATTTCAACCAGATGAAGTCAACCAAAAAAGAAGAATTTATAACCAAGTACTTGAATTCTAAACCAAAAAGATGAATTTTCAACACACAAGATTAATTTTCTAACCAAAAAGACAAATTTTCACCCTAATACATCAATTTTCTACTAAATAATTGAATTATAAAATTATAAAGAATACATTGCCAACCAAAAATGGAATAGTTAAATTTTCAGATAAAAAAGATTAATTGTTAACCAAATAGTTAAATTTCCAACCAAAAAAAAATAATTTTCCACCGAGAAGATTAATATTTTACCAAAAAAGACGAATTTTCAAGAAAGAAGATGATTTTTAACAAAAAATTTTAATTTTCAACCAAACTATTAAATTGTAGAATTTCTAACAAAACAAGGTAAATTCCACACCAAAAAAATAATAGTACACTTTTCAACCAAAAATAGTTAAAAAATGGGGAAAATAAGGGAACAGGCGAAAGGGTGTGAAGTCTGAAATATTAAAGTAATGTTCAATTTTATTAAGTTAGTATTGAACCGTATGGCCCCTTATCCCATTTTTTTCTAATAGTTCTAACCAAAATATTTTTTAAACATTAATTCACTTCAAAAAAATAAAAAATAGTTTTGAACAATTTGAAAATATCGAAATAAAACTAAAAGACTTGAGGATGAACATTTTCAAGTCTACATTTTTTCAAACTTACTCAGGGTTGCCACAGACTTTCCATTTTTAATTTCCCTGACGTTTCCCTGACTTTTTTTCAACAATCCCTGACTTTTCGACATACCTACAGCAAACTCTAAATCCAAAAAGAACTTTGACAAAACATAAAATACATAAATAAAATGAAAAATAAAACCGAGATACACAAATTCTTCAGCAAAGATAAAATTAACTCAGATTTAAAAAAAAATTCCCTGACCCATTTTCAAAATTCACTGACATTTCACTAATTTCCCTGACGATTTTTTTGTTCCCTGACTTTTCAAGGATTTCAAGGTCTGTGTCAGCCCTGTTACTGAAATACCATATTAAATTTTATTTAAATTTTCATAAATTTTAAAATAATTTATTTATTTATTTAAGATTTAATAAAAATAAAATTCTAAACTTGTAAAAATTAATTTGCTTAATTGAAAATAAATTTCGTTTAATAATCAAATTGTATCTTCTTTGCTCGAAATTGTAGTGCCCTTCGAAGTCCAAAATTGAACCATTTAAATATTACAAAAGCATTGATTCGACCATGATAAAAGTAGGCAAATTGAAGGAAGATGAATGTAGTGAACTATGATGAGTGAGAGCACTAACCTTGGGGATACTGTCTTGGCAATTGATTTGATTATATCAAAACGATTTTTAAATTACATCAGCCCTATTAGACTCTCTGTATTTCAGCTAGAAAAGTTTCGGTCCTTAAGGATCATCCATAAACTACGTTTCCAATTTTGTGCTATTTTTGACCCCCTCCCGAAAATTAATTTAGCCCAAAATTCTCTCAAAACCAGGTAAAAAGGGTGATTTTTCACAAAAATAGTGGAATAATAGGAGTGTAAATTCTATTGAATAAAATTAATGTAAATACCGTATATTGAATTCAATATGAAACACTTTTAATTTCTAAGACTTCAAGTCGAAATATATTTAATTATCAACAAAATAGTTGAATTTTTCCCCAAAAAGATGAATTTTGAACCCCAGAAAAGATGACTTTATCAATATAGTTAAATTTTCAACCTACAAAGGTGCATTTTCAACCAAATGGTCGAAATTTTCAAGCAAAAAAAAATCTTCAACAAAAAAAGTTCATTTTTAATCCAGAAAGATGACTTTTCTACCATAAATGATAAATTTTCTACAAAAAGACGAGTTTTTAACAAAATAGTTGAATCCTCTACCAAATAGATGAAATTTCAATCAAGAAAAATGAATTTTAAACCAAATAGTTGAATTTTCACCTAAAAAAGATTTTTTTTAAACTAAAAATAGAATTTTCCAAAAGTTTCAGTTTAAAATATTAATTTTAAAACAAAACCAATTTTCGACCTGTTGAATTAAACCAAAACAGAAAAATGTTAACCAAATAGTTTAATTTTCCACAAAATTGTTGAATTTTCAAGTCAAACAGACGTATTTTCTATAAAACAGATCAATTTTCAACTAAACTGATAAATCAATTGTAGACGTTTTTTTTTAAATAGTTAAACTTTAAGCCAAGTGCTGATTTTTCAAACAAAAAATACGAATTTTCAAGAAAATAGTTGAATCTTCAACCAAAACCGAATAATTTTCAACCGAACAGTAGAATTTTCAAGCAAAAAGTATGAACTTTCAACCAAGAAAGATAAATTTTCAACCAAGGAAAATGACTTCTCTACCATAAAAAAAGAATTTACAATCCAAAAGGGCGAAATTTCAACAAATCAGTTGAATTTTCATCCGGGAAAGTTGAATCTTCAACGAAAAAGTTCATTTTCAACCCAGAAAGATGACTTTTCTACCAAAAATAATGCATTCTCTACCAAAACACAAATTTTTAACAAAATAGTTGAATCCTCAACCAACTAAATGAAGTTTCAATCAAGAAAGATGAATTTTAAACCAAATAGTTGAATATTCACTAAAAAAAGATGTTTTAAGAAAAAATGGAATAGGCAAAATTTTCAGTTTAAAAAGTTAATAAAATTACGAATTTTCGACGTGTTGAATGAAACCAAAAAGGACGAATTTTTAACCAAATAGTTGATTTTACAACCAAAAATATGAATTTTCAACAACAACAAAATGTTCAAACAAATAGTTTAATTTTCTACCAAATTGTTAAATTTTGAAGCCAAACGGATGAATTTTCTACAAAACAGATCAATTTTCAACTAAAATGATGCAACAATTGTAGCAATTTTTAAAAAATTAGTTGAACTTTAAACCACGTAGTTTATTTTTCAACTACCTAAACAGATTAATTTTCAACTGACCATATAAATTTATAAACTAGATAAGATCAAATTTTAATAAAAAATATCATCATCATTTCTGAAAAACCACTGCTATTTTTACACTTTTCAAATTCTTAAATTTTCCAATTGATTTGGGAATAGGATAAGTAATTGTATGAGAATCAGAAAGAAAAAATCAAATAACTATATTATATTAAAAAATATCACACTTTAAACAAAAACTTGGACCATTTTTTGATAATCTGCGTTTCCAATTTTTTTAAATTCAAATACTCATAACTTGATGAAATTTTTTTTCGACAATTCGGTAAGATACGTGTCGTCTTAATCCCTCTGAAAAACAACATACTTGAGTGGCAAATATTCTGTGAATTGAGCGTAGATTATCTGTGCGATTTGAAACGAATTGGGTTAACAAAATCAATTTTCATGTTGGGAAAATGCCACAAACATGCGTCACTGTAATCAGAAAATTCCGAATAATAATATAATCTATGATGCATTCCGATAAATATATTTTTATAATGTATTGCTGACATATAGTCCACACTGTCATCAAATATTAAGTTCTCTAGGGTACACGGAAAAAATTTATCCGTAAAAAAGTCACGAACTAGTAGCTAGGTCTCGGATATGAGAAAAATTCATCGGATATTTATGTATTTTCGTAAATAACCTGCGAACTTTGAGAAAGATTGACGAACTCGATGTGAAAATTCTAAAACGGTTCATCACTTACTTTTTTTTACGTGAATAATTACAAAAATATTACGAGTGATTGGGAAAAGATTCTCAGAGCACTCACGAGCTTGCCCGACAAATCTGGGAACTCGAAACTAAGTTCACCTGTACGTGGCCCACACACACACTCTCCCAAACGCGCGGTGCGTGTGTGCGCTCGTATGTGTTTCTCGAGCTCGTCGGATGAGTGGCTAGAAATTTTATAATACCTATTTTGTTTGGCCTTGATGGCTGCGCGTGTTTACGCACTCCTGGTTTATGTTTAGGAACTTGTGAGTCAGCAGTCTTTGAGGGTTCGAATCTTCTGAGTTGCGAATTTATAAATTAATATAAAATTAAATCGCACAAATAAAATTTTTCCTCTTTATATTTCAGTCTGAAATTTTCAGAAACTATTCGTAGGAAATTCGAACTGTTCGTAAGAAACAGTATAAATATAAAGTAGTTCGCTTGGCTCATACCGCCCCATGCCTGGGGCGGGATGGGCCACTTAATTAAATGTTTTATTTTTATTTGTATTATTTATAAGTGAGAGTATTGTTAAGCTAGAGTATTATAAAACGAAAACATATCTTACACATATTTTTCAAAATTTTAACCGAACATTTGAAGTATTTAACATTAAAATGATGCAATCCTTAATCCTAACCTCTACCGTGACTAACTCTACAAACAGTGAATAGAAAAACGATTTATATCTGCATATCTTTTAATAATTGTATTACAGAAATAAATATAACGATTTTTTAACTCACCCGTGTTCATTGTCGCAGTAAAAGTTAAATTCTACAGTACGAAAACTCCCAAATACTAGACTGGTCTATGAAATGACGCTGAATTTCATATGTACTGGGGTTTTAAGCCGTTTTTTTTTATATGTTTGCCGTATTTTTCAACCACAATAATGTTTTTCTCATTTTTATAGCATTGGACAAGTTTTTAGACAAAGTTACTTAAGAAATATACCAGAAAAACAGTGCTCTCTTCTGGTTGCCAGCAACTCATATCATTTTCTAATACAGACCTGTAACAGTGCAGCTGTCAACTTCTTCTGAGCATTTTTTTCGACAAGATTTGTTTTTTATACGTTTGCACCATAATTAACACACTGCATAACATGATACAATAAGACATTGCATCTTCACCTACTGACCAGTGCTGCCAAGTGACAAAAAAATAAATCTTCAGCTATCTCAGTTGTTTCTTCAGAAAATCTTCAGACCAATTCAAAAAAATTCTTCAGATTACTTCAGAATTTCTTCAGATTTCAAAAGTCAATTTTTTAAATAATTAATAACACTATTTGTTCAGATTCTCAATGACTGACTCGCAATATTGTATTTAAACTATTATCTTTCTGTATATTCTTCAATACTCATTCTCTAAATCTGTACGTGCCATTTGAAAACTTTCTCATTTTGGTAGCATCTGCCTTTCAAGGGTTATAACTTTTATTAGTTTGTTGCTTTCGCTTTAAGGAATGTCTGAAGAGATGAAAAGAATGAGAGTTCTAAGTTTGAGACCTTTGAATTTGAGGGATCATCAAGGAGGGTACAAGAGCATCTGTGTAAATAAAACGTAGGATGCCGATCCGCCGGCAATAACCAGTCAGCATGGTCATTTACAGCTTTCTTACAACTAATTTCTCGGTACCTAGGCCTGCTTGATGGTCCTTCTTCAGGTAACGTCCTATGTTGCCAATATTCCAAATTTTGAATGTACTTAATTTTACCTTTCTGGCAACATTGGAATTTGTCTGGGTCCCTTGCGAGCTTGCACTCGAAGATCAGTGCTCTCGGAGACGCGAACGAGTGATGAACTGAATCGAATGATAAATGTTAAGCGAACTGTATTTTGTTTAAACTCACAATTTCTGAGTGTTATTTTTTCTTGCACCAATTTCTGTACCAATTTTACAAATCAGTGATGTGATCCAGATGTGATTTAAAATAAATCAGTTTTTTAACGACATCTCTATTTACCTTTATTAAAATGAACCTGAACTTTTAACAAAGCACGTTAGTAAGATTTACGCGTGTAAACACTATTATTAACTATTCAAGTTGTAATAGCTATTTGAGTTGTAGTACCACGTTAATCGTATAAATTTTTATGAACTTAACTACGAAATATGATAAGAAAATTATTGTACACAACGTACCCTATATATGAGACATGCACACAAAGCTCTCGAAACCTACCTCACGCGCAGTTCGGTTTTGCAAACACACAATTAGTCAAAATACCTAGAAATGTCAGATACACAAGAATATTTGTGGAAACTTTAAAATATTAGTGTAAGTATTCTCAAGTAGCATAATATACCAATTTTATTTTTTAAATCGTGCAGTAAAAGATATTTAACGATAAAAATGATATTTTAAATTACTTTTTTTGCCCCAAAAGTAACGAAGTATTAAAATATATTTTTCAATGTTTACATTGCGTATAAACTTATAAAACGCGAAGGCAGGCAACGCGGCATAGCTTATCTAATCAGATAAGCTGTTGAAAGACGAAATTACCAATATAATAAACGAAGTGTCTCGTCGTCCCGAAATTCGGGATGACTAGTCCAATATTTTTCATAAGCGTGGCTAGTTGTCCCGAATTTTCCCTTTTCCAACTCCCCCAGTTTTTCGGGACGACTAGTCACAGCCTATAATAAAATAACTTCAAATTTCGTCGGCTGCGGATATTAGCCCGGCCGAAACTGAGAAATCATGCAATATGATTGGGGTCCATGAAACGAGGTAGGTGTTTGTGGTTAGTGGTTGAAGTTGTGTCCACAAATCTTGTTGCAAGTCTCATCCACGACCGGTTGGATCTATAGCCACACGCAAAAATTTCCTCAAATCTGAAGAAAAATCCCCAGACCTGGCAGCACTGCTACTGACTGCTACAGTAGTGGGGTTAATGCACAGGTAGAGGTGGCTCATTCCGCCCCAGAACAGTGGCTCATTCCGCCCCACATGACACTTGCAAGTAAAATCAAAATTACACCTATTGCTGTTTTACAATTATAGGGGAGACCGGGGCGAGATGAGCATACGGGGTCAAATGAGACACTGCATTTTCTCTCAAAATATGTGATTTTTGTTGCTGTTCTTTTCAGAAATAACAGTAATAATGATTTACTAATTTCTCGGAAAAGACAAAAATTAAATAGAGTAGATGAAGTAAAAATAAAAATAATTAAAATTTCAAAACCTGAATCCTGTTATTCTATGATATCGTAGAACGAAAAGAAATGATTGAAAATAACAGATAATATTTTTAAACTAAAGTTTGTCGTCAAGTTTCTTTACCGAACTTGAATGTACTAACGCATTTATACACAAATAATTAATAAAAACAGGCAATATTGAAGTTTTAATCATAATTGTGATTTGGGGCGGAATGAGCCGGGTTCATGGGGTGGAATGAGACGCTCTTGTCATAACCTCTTTATGGAACTGGCAGAAAAGTTTTTGTTCGCAAGATTTTAGTCGTTTTGAGTGGAATTTTCGAAAATATATAAAGATTTAAAAGAGAGTTGCAATAGTGAAAACTTACAAAAGAAAAGCTGACATTCGTGGTTAGAAGAGTCTATGCGATTTTTTTTTATTCATATTGACAATGACAAGTTGTAGAAGGCTTCTAAAATTAATATTAAACATAATTTCTTTAGATTTTTCAGAAAAATACCTATTTTTATACAGGGAAAAATTATGATTTTTAAGTCTGAATTTTATAAAAACAGTTCAACAATTATTTTTTAAAAATTTCAGAAAGATGTTATAAATGAAAAATTTCAAATAAATGTTAATTCAACTTGAAATTAGAAAAGTTATTATATAAAGGAAAAATTTGAATTAATTAACCATTAAATGCATTTATACTGTCAAATATTTATAAAATCCTTCCCATAAGTAATCAGACTTAATTATACCTTACAAAATTAATTTTTGAAAATTTTACAGAGAATGAATTAGTACGAATAATCATATTGCTCAACCGTGAAAACAATTATATTTTGTCGTGATATTCATTTCCATTCTCAGAATACTTCAAATAACCTTCTATGTGTACGAAAAACACGAAAGATTATCTTCTTTTAACAAAATCCGAATAAATTAATCAAATATAAGGGTAACTGGATTCATAGAACCCAATAAGAAAATCCAAATATTTTTTATTAAAAGATAATTTTTTTTAGGGTAAAAAGTCTACTATTATATTTTTGGTTTGGAATTCATATATTTTGGTAAAAAACTCTGTTTGGTTAAAAATTTAATTATTTTGTTAAAAATGCAACTATTTTGTTAAACAGTCAACTTTTTGTCAAAAATAAGTACTTAGTTAAAAGTTGAACTACTGTGTTAAAAATCAATTTTTTAAGTTAAAGATTCATCTCTTTGATTTTAATAACTATTTTTTTTTAAATTTGTTTCATTTTTGGTTGAAAATTTGTCTTTTTTTTAACGAAAAAGTTCATTTTCAACCAAGATGCATTTTCTTGAAAATTGATATTTTTAATTGAAAATTTATCTTTTCTATTTGGAAATTCAACTCTTTGGTTAAAAATTCATGTATTTTGATAAAAATTCGTCTTTTTCATACAAAATCAATCTTCTTGGATAAAAATTCATCCTTTTTGGTCAAAAATGCAACTGTTTGTTTGAAAATTAATCATCTCTTTTGGTTGAGAATTTAATGATTTTCTTGAAAATTTGTCTATTTCGATTGAAAATTAATCTTCTTATATAAAATACCATATTTTTGGTTGAAAATTGAACTACTTGGTTGAATGAGGAACTCTTTTGTTGAAAATTAATGTTTTTTGTAGAAGATTAATCAATTTAGTTGAAAATTTAACTCTTTGGCTGAAAATTTAACTATATTGTTGCAAATTCTTTTTTTTGAAAATTAATTTTTTTAATTGAATATGAAACTATTCCATTTTTGGTTGAAAATTAATATTTTTAATTGAAAATTGATCTTTTCTAATTCAAAATTTGTCTGTTATGGTTAAAATCATCTACTTGGTTTAGAGTTGAACTACTTTGTAAAAAATCAGTTTTTACTTGGTAGAAAATTGATCAATTTTTTACTTGGTAGAAGATTGATCAATTTATACTTGAAAATTTACCTATGTATTTGGTTGTAAATTAACTTTTTTGTTCACAATTCATATTTTCGAGTTAAATTCAACTGTTTTGTAGATAAATCATCTCTTTGGCTTCAAAATTTCACAATTTGGTTAAAAATTGTTGTACTTTGTTGAAATTTATCTTTCTTTAATTAATTTTCTTGGTGGAAAATTCATATTTTTGGTTGATTAACTATTTGGTTGAAAATTCATCTATTTTGTTGCGCTGTCAACTACTTGGTTGAAAGTTGAACTACGAGTACTTTGTTAAAAAAAAAAATTTGTTCGAAGACTCAGCTCTTCGATTGTAAATTTAACTATTTGATCAAAAATTAAACTTTTTTGGTTAAAAACTCAACTACATTCTTGATTGAAAGTTGAAGCACAAATTCTTTATACGTTAAAAATTAATGTATTTTGTTGGAAATTTATCTTTTTGGGTAAAAAATTAATCTTTTTGGGTAAAAAATTAATCTTTTTAGGTAAAAAATTAATCTTGTTTGTTCAAAAATTAATTTTTTTACTGAGAATTTAATTATTTTGTTAAAAATTCGTGGTTTTTGTTGAAATGTAAATGTTTATTTAAAAATTTAACTGGTTAAAAATGCAACTGTTTGGTTGAAAATTAACTTTTTGTTGAAAATTCATATTCGAATTGATCTACTTGGTTAAGAATGTAACTATTTTGTTGAAAGTTTCATTATTTGGTTGAAGATTCAACTATTTTGTTAATGTCTACTTTTTTGGTACAAAATTTAACTGTTTTGTTGAAAATTAATCCTCTTGGATGTAAAATTCATCTTTTACGGTACAAAAGTCATCATTCTTGGTCGTAAATAAACTTTTCTGACGAAAATTCAACATTTCTGGTTTAAAATTCAACTTTTTGGGTTGAAAATTCAACTGTCTTAAACAAAAATAGTCTCTTTGGCTTGAAAATTTAACTATTTGGTTGAAAATGCAACTGTTTTTGGTTGAAAAATTTAACTGTTTGGTTGAAATTTTAACTATTTTGTTAAAAATTCGTCTCTTTTGGTTAAAAGTTCAACTATTTGGTTGTTAATGCAACTGTTTGGTTAAATATTAATTTTTATTGTTGAAAACTCGTCTTTTTGGCCTGAAAGTTCATCACTTTAGGCGAAAAAAACTTTTTTAGTTAAAAATTCAACTATAATGTTGAAAACGCAATAGATGTGGACTTGTAATCCTAAGAATTTAAAGCGCTTCGTATCGAATTATTTTGCATAAAATACCAATAACTTATTGAAATAACGTCGATATTGCAAAATTTATTCCAATTATAATAGAACCAAATTTATTCTTAATTCTTTAGTCAAAAAAATTAGTTTAAATTTTCCCGTCTAAAATATTTAAAAAGCCAAGGCACGGTTCAAATTGGAAAAAAATTAAAATTCAAAAACTCTTGTTTTTTTCAACTTTTAATATTAATAATTTGGATTGTAAAACGAACGATAATTTTCAAGTAGAACGAATGGAATTACGGTTGATGTGAATTCCTTCATCTTGGGAGAAATGGAATTTGTTCATGAACCTTGAGAGTGAAAGTGAAGACCGGAACAAGCAATACAGGTGGTTTAAACGTGAATCTACAAAACTAATCTTAATTCGCTTCATCTTAAAAGTTTTAAAACAAAGTTATCCAAAATTTCAAATTTATTCTATTATGTTTTAATTTAAATTAATAATCAAACAATTGTTTATTACTCTACAATAAAACTTTTATCACTTGCAAATTCCTTGTTTAACAAAAGAAATTATCATCTTGAAAAAAAGAAAAAAAGAACATTAAATCATGCATTTGAAAGCAGAACAATTGATTTAAAAAAACTAATCAGTGTCAAGTTGAAACATAAAAATGAGAAGTCACGATCTCTTCCTGAGACGAAATTGATTAGAGAAATGCTGATGAGATAAATTTTTTCTTGTCCGCAACTATAAACAACCAAAAATCCTCGAACCATAAAATATCTAATAGAATTTTCTTTGTGCAGCAATTATTAGAATAAAAGATTATTTTTTCAATGAATTAGCTAATAAAATTGAAATTAAATTAAAATAGAAGTTAAAAGAGAATTAAATTGGCGTGATATTAAAAAGAAAACTTATATTTAAAAAATCTTTCTTGTCCTTACATTAATCTACCGTGATTTGAAGTTCACCTTGCATCCTTCTTTTATAACAATGAAAAAAGAGAAGTAAAATAAATTCCAGATGTGTTTTACACCCCTTAGTGCAAATTATTATAAAAAAAGATGATTTATGAATTAAGAAAAATATCTTAAAGTTGTAAAAGAAGCTATTCGGTATTAATTTTTTAATCTGCAGAGACACAAACTCTATTTTTTAAAACAGTGTTAATTCAAGCAGTCTGAGGATAAAAATGATATTTGTTGTAAATTAATTAGACTCGATAACTAATAAAAAAAATGTGCGGAAGTGCAATCGAAAAAATTGGTTTAGCACAATGAATACTCTGTGACGACAGTTAGGAACGTCACATGCAGTCACTTGGATTTCTCTAAACGAACGCAGCCAGAATACTCATTATGTTTACAAATGAATACCTCCATAGAAGTAAAATGGAAATTGCCTCTAATTTATTCAGCTAGAAAAATACAATATTTAAATTGATGAAAATCTAAACACAAATTACAATATTCTATCCTTGTGGTTCTTTATTTTCAAAATTCCATGACTCTTCCCTCACCAATTTTCATTTTCCCTAATCATTAATATTCAAAGACCAGCATTTTAATACTGTGACATTTTTAACATAAAGTATTTTATAAAAGGGAAAGAACAATACAATTTCAGACTGAAATTTAAAGATTTCAAATTTATTTAAACCAAAAAAGATTACTTTCTACAATAAAAGATGAATTTTTAATAAAAAAGGACGAATTTTCAACAAAACAGTTGAACTTTCAACAAAAAAATATGACTTTTAAATAAAATAGTGGAATTTTTTATTTAATTTGATTTAGAAAAAAGTTAATCCAAATTATTCAACTTTTAAGCCAAAAGACGAATTTTCTGTGTAATAGTTGAATTTTCAACGCGCAAATATGAATTTTTGACAAAAAAGTTAATTTTCAATCACAGAGTTGCATTTTTAACCAAAAGGACGAACTTTCAAACCAAGAAAATTATTTTGTTGCCAACAAACGAATTTTCAACTAAAAAATATCAATTTTCAACCAAAAATTGAAAAGTTAAATTTTCATTTTAAAGAATTAATTTTAAAACAAACAATACACGAATTGTCAACAAAATAGTTAAATTTTTAACCAAAGAAAGGAATT
>CAKNYM010053158.1:710873-724682 GCA_932195095.1 Andricus curvator | reverse complement strand
CAGTTGCGTTTTTAACCAAAAAAGAGAAACTTTCAAACTAAGAAGATCAGTTTTTTACCATAAAAGGCGAATTTTTAATTAAAAAAGATTAATTTTCAACCAAAAATAGAGAAGTTACAAACGAAAAATATTTTTTAACAAAGAAGTTCAACTTTTACCCAATTACTTCAATTTTTAATTAAATATTATCAATTTTCAACAAAATAGATCAACTTTCAACCAAAGAGATGAATTTTCAACTAAAATGATAAATCTTCAACAGGAATAGTTAAATTTTCAGTTTAATAAATTAATCTTCAACAAAATGAAACGAACTTCAAATAAAGAGATGAGTTTTTAACTAAAATGATGAATCTTCAACAACAACAAAATAGCTTTTTTACAAATTTGTTCAACCCAGTTCAATCTTCAACTGAGTAATTCAATTTTCAACCAAAGAAGATTAATTTTTAACCAAGCAGTTGCATTTTTATCCGGAAAAGATTAAATTTCTACTAAAACAGATGAAATATTAAACCCAAAAGGCGAATTTAAAAAGAAAATTGTCGAATTTTCAACATCAAAATATGAATTTTCAACAAAAAAGTTCATTTTTTTAATAAATAGTAGAATTTTCAAGCCAAAAACAAATTTTCAACCCAAAAGGATGAGTTTTTAAGTAAACTGTTAATTTTTAACCAAATAATAAAATCATTAACTTGAAATATAATCGTCAGGAGGAAGAAACTTCAAAGAAAGAAACAGAAATACAAGCCAAATGAATTACTAACACGAATATTATATTAGGGTGGCCGCAAAACTTCATTTTTAAAATTCCTAAAGTTTTCCCTGACCAATTTTTCATTTTCCCTGATCATTAATATCCAAAGATACTTTTAACATCAAATTTTTTATACACGGATTAAAACAATTTCAAATTAAAATACCACTGCGAAGTACTATGGATGAATGTCACTACACTGAGAAAAAAGATTACTCGATTCAAAGAAATGTAGTACTGAATACGTCCAATCAAATATTTTTTTGATCTAAAGAAATTTTTTTTACAACAAAAGTGAGTTTTTTGTTCGAAAAGCATCATTCCTTCAAGTAAGAAAAATTGTCTCCAATCAAAAAAAAATTTGATTGGACGTATTCAGTACTACATTTCTTGGAATCAAGTAATCTTTTTTCTCAGTGTACGGGTGTATTTATTTGTGCTCATTTTATGAGCATTTTACTTCCTCATAGAGGAAGATTTTTCTCTGACAAAAGAAAAAACTAGATACTTTCAATATTTTCCAAGCTTATGTTTCTGTTATACTAAAAAAAATCTTATTTTCAGAAAATCAGAGATCCCATCATAATGTCAATCGATGAACAACTTTTTAACTTACGGTAGTGTTATATTCCAAATTAAAATAAAAGTTTTCTTTATACAAACAATGTAACTTTTTTTAAACTTCCTAAGCCGCTATTGATTAATCAAGAATGGTCATCTAAAGTTCGTCAACAGATCAATCCACGCGTCTCGAAGACGCAAACAATTACATCAAATACAGTACTGTTATATTCCCAGTATAAAAAATTCTCTTGTAAACAAGGTAAATAATTTTGTTAACAAATTTAAAAACGATATTGATAGGTTATTGCAGGTCATGAAAGATTCTTCAATTGGACAATCGAAGCATCTCGAAGACACGAACAAATATATTATATACATTACTGTTGTATTCCCAATATTAAAAAGTTTTCCTCATATCATGAAGATAAACACTATATTTTTTAAACTTATAAATTGGTATTGCTAGATCACAAAAGGTCATAGAAGGTAAGTGAATAGGTCATTCAACGTGTCTCGAAGACGCGAACAAACATGTCAGATACAGTACTGTAGTATTCCTAATATGAGACAAAGTTTTTCTTATATAAACAGAATACACAAGATTTTTTTAAACTCCGTAAATCGGTACTGGTAGGTCATAATAGGTTCAACAATAGATCGATCAATGCGTCTCGAAGATGCAAACAATTGCACTGCATATAGTATAGTTGTATTTTGAATATCAAAAAAGTTTTTCTCATATAAACAGAATGAACCATTTTTTTTAACTTCAAAATTCGTTACTGGTGGGTCATAAAAGGTTCAATAATAGGTCGATCGATGCATCTCGCGAACAATTACTCTAGGTAGAGTAAAGTTGTATTTTGAATATCAAAAAAGTTTTTCCCATATATAAACAGAATTAACCATTTTTTTTAAACTTCATAAATCGGTACTGGTTGGTCATGAAATTTTCAACAAGTGGTCGATCGATGCGTCTCGAAGACGCGAACAAATGTACTAGATATCGTGTTGTTGTATTTTGAATATCAAAAAAGTTTTTCTCATATAAACAAGGTAATTTTTTTTGTTGAAATCTTTAAACGCAAAAAAAACTATTTCTAAAATGCCAATCTATCTCAAAATCCTATCAGACCTGGATATCAGTCGGAGCTACAATTCGACCAAATTTCATGATCATCTCTTTTACTTTTCGAGATATGCTGAACAGAAAAAAAGTTACATACACACACTGACATTTTTTTAATTTTTGTTTTCGAGCTCTTGGGGTCGAATTATATTGAATTATGCCCAAAAAGTAGATTTAAAATTTTAGGTCATTACCAACCTCCCTCTATGAGGAAGCAATTTAAAAAATTAAAATTTATTATTCTTGATTTTCAGGTTTTTCCTGACCTGCGGCAACCCTGTATTGAGAATATTGAGAATATTTCTTAATGGAAGTTATTTGAACCAGTTTTTTCACACCTCTTGATTCACGAGTGGCTTTTGCAAATTACTTTATCAAGTTAGACGACCCTGGCCTCCTTCCCTTAACTTAAAGCTGGATAATTTATTGGTTGTCATATCCGATTATTATATTAATAAAACAACAAATTGCGATTAGGGTGAGAGTGCTACAACCTTGAATCCCTATACCCTCTTCTTGCACGTCAAATTCCACAATAAAAATGGACATGGTCATTGTCCTGATAAGTGGAGAGTATGCTAAAAACTTAATATTCACGAGCTAACTTTATATCATATAAATTGACCATTTAAATACATTAAATTATTCCTGGTTCTTAGCCTTGACTGATTCTTTTGCGTCCACCACTCATTTATCTTCAAAGAATATGAATTACAATTATTTAACTGAATATAAACTACTTGTGGAAATTAAATAAAATGTGGCTACGCAAATTTTGAAAAAGTTCGCGGTCATTTCTCGATTTATTTCCGGTTTAAAAACTTCATTTTTATTATCTTTTTTAATGATAACTATAAAAAAAGTGTACTTTTTAGCAAAATCATTAATTAGCTCTTTCATACTGCAATTCTGCACATTTTCCTAGAATCCTAGTATTCTAAATTAAAAACTTTTTGCTCCCAAAGTAAAAAAAACAATGGCTAAAATGTTAAAGTGAATTATTATTCGAATTTCCCATATTTCTGTACGCATCTTTCATTTATTGAAAAGACTTAGGATTTAAAGCATTAAAAGCATTAAGAATAAAAAGCAGTAACAACAATTGGTAAATTGTACAATCAAAGATCAGTTTTTCTATAAATAACTAATTATACGATTAACGAAATTGTCAATTTTAGTTTTTTGGGTCAAAATTCAAAGTAATTCAGCGGAAATGGAATATTTTCAGATTAGAATTTTGAAAATTGAATGACTGAAAATCCAAACGAATTGAAATAGCGTTATTCCTAATTAAAAGCTTCTAAAAGTTTTTCAATTTGATATTTTTCAATTTTAAATGATTAATATTTTTAAATCTTTATCTAAAAATCGGACAATTTTACGATATTACATTGAGCATTAAAAATAAAAAACAAGATTGCTATATATGATTCCAATGGTTGAAATTGCATAATTTTGAACTTTTCAATTCAGAGTTTGAAATGTTCAATTTTGTTAAACATTTTCAAATGAAAAATAATAATTTAATTTTTAATCAATGTTTTAATTTAATTCTGGAGGCATTTAATTCAAAATTGTTTAATTACAAATCCTTTCAACTGAAAATTGTGCAAATATCAAGTTTTTCAATTAAATATTTTTCAATTTTAAATGATTTTTTTTAATCTTTAACTAAAAATCGGACAATTTAAGGATATTACATTGAAAATTGAAAATAAAAAAAAACAAGATTGCAATATATGATTCTAATGTTTAAAAATGCACAATTTTAAACTTTACAATTCGAAATTTCTTGTTTTTAAGTTGGGTTTGAAATTTCCAATTTTTTGGAACATTTTCAAATAAAAAATAATTTGATTTTTAATCAATGTTTTGAATTCATTCTGGAGGCATTTAATTCAGAATTGTTTAATTACAAATTTTTTCTCGATTCTTGGAAAATCATTATAGAAAATAATTATAAGATAATCAGTATAGAAATTAAGAATGTTAAAATATTGAAAGATTTGTTGGAAACTTTCGAGGGACTTCCACTGATTTTAAGGCTTTTCAAAGGATATTAAAGGTTTTTCAAATATTTTAATTAATTTAAGAAGATCTCATTTATTTCAAGAGATTTAAAAATATTTCCACGGATTTCAAGGAAATTTTGAAACATTTCGAGGGAGTTAAGAGGATTTTAAATATTTCCGGGGATTTTAAGGGATTCCAAAGGATTTCAAGAGATTAAAAAAATGTCTAGGGCTTTCAAAGAATTTTACAGAATTCTACAGGATTTCAAAAGATTTCAAGATATTTCTATTTAATTTCGAAATTAAATTAAATTAAATTTGAAGGGGTTCCTAACAATTTTAAAGATTTTAAGGGTTTTGAAGGAATTTCAAGGAATTTCGCAAGATTAAAGGATTTCGAAGATTCATAAGGATTTAAAGATTTTTTTAAATAATTATAATGAATAAGTTTAACTTAGTTTGAATTATCAAGAATTTCTATAGATTTTAAGCGATTTCGTCAGATTCCACAACAACTTCGAGGCTTTTAAAAATTTCCAAACGTATTAGTAGGTTTTAGGGGTTCCAAAGGATTTTAACAAATTTCGAGGGACTTCCACGGATTTTAAGGCGTTTAAAAGGGTTTATGGGATTTCTACCTATTTCAACTAACTTTAAAAGATTTCATTGGTTTTCAAGAGATTAAAAATATTTTCAAGGATTTCAAGGTATTTCTAGTAAGTAAACTTTGGAAAATAAATTAAATAGAATGAAATTTCAAGAGATTTCTAGCGATATCAAAGATTTCATGGGATTTTCAGGTATTTCAAGGAATTTCACAAGGTTCAAGGATTTTACTAAATCTCCAAGGATTTTAGGGATGTCTAGGATTTCTAGGGATTGTAACGTTTTTTCTAGGGAACCTTACTAAATAATTTTGATTAAATTTATATTCTTTTTTTGCGATCTCTGAAGATTTCAAGGGGGTTTAAGCGATTATAAAGGATTTCAAGAGATATAAAAAATTGCAAGGGATTTCAAAGAATGTTGTAGTAGAATTTCCCAAGATTTCAAAGTATTTCTAGAAAACTTCGGACAATACATGAAATTTCATTGAATTTCAAAGGATTTTTAGCGATTCTACACGTTTAAAGAGATTTAACGTTTTTTTCTAGGGAACTTTAATGAATAATTTAACTCAATTTATATTCAAGGGATTTTCAATGATTAATAATTTATGGAATAAACTGCATTTTACTTCAAGGGATTTCTACGGATTTCAACGATTTAATGAAGGAAGATTAAAATTTATAAGACCTTTAATTATTTTGAAGATTCTGCGGGATTTTACAACTTTCGATGGACTTCAACAGATTTTAACAGATTTCAATTAAATCTTGAGAGATTTTAAAGATATCAAGGGAATTCACCGATTTTTGCTGTGCAAAGTTTATTTGTGCAGAATGGTTATTTTTGTGTAGTTTCATACGAGATTAAGAGTGCCTAAAAAAAAAGTCTAGTCTTTACATTAATTCTTTCAATACTTTTGTATTATTTATTCCAACGTTGATTATCCTATAATATTGTTTTCACGATGATTTTCTATCATGCATTTCCTATAATCCATTGACTCTTTTGCGATCCCACGCAATTTTCCAATCTAGCGTAAGTTTAAAATTAAAATAAATTTTTTTTTAATATTTCAATCTAAAATTATTAACACAAAAAATTTTCAATATAAAATTTTGTAATCTTGAAAGATTTAACAGTGAAATTGTCCTGAGATGTTTAATATTTGTATTTGAAACTACAGCATTGTGAGAGCTGAAATTGAAAACCTTCAAAAATTAAGAAACTTTAAACAAAATATTTTCGAAGTTAATATTTGAAGCAAAAAAACATTATTTCAAGGCCTCAAAAATTAAACTGTTTTAGAATTGCGCATTCAAAATTATAATTTTCAATTGAAATTATATGAATTTTTAAGGATGATAAATATATTATTAATAAGTATCATAGCATATTGAATCAAGTCACATTCAAAGTGATTGGATACATTTTTTTACTAAAAAATGTGAGATGTGTCTAGAAAATCACTGTCATTTTCACCATTCAGAATAAAAAAGTTTTCAATTATAAACCTTTAAAATTGAATTATTCTAGAAAAGAACGTACAAAATAAAGTAAACTAAAATGGGAAACATTAAATCAAAAAAAAATTTCTCCTATTGAGCGTTCCACACTAAACTAATCCGAACTTCATTTAAGACTGAAAAAATTTTAATGACCAAGGATTGTGATATTGAAACTTTTTTATACTCCAACCATTTAAAATTTAATTTATTTTAAGAAAATTTAAATGGTTTAAAAAATTAAAAAACTTCAAATGATTGATTATGCTTTTCAAAATTCAATTATTTCAATTTAAATTACAAAATGAAAACTTATGAATGGGAAAAATTGAAAATTCAGCGTTCAACACGTAAATTCAGAACTCTAAAATTGTAACTAATAAATTATTCAATTACTGCGATATCGAATTCAGGTAGTTCTATTTTTATCTATTTTGATTTTAAACAACATAACTTTTAACTTTCTAATTTCAAATCGTCTAATTTTTAACAATCCATTTAGAATTATTGTTCATTCTGAAAAACTTTCAATCAAATATTTTTCAATTTTAAAAGATACATTTTTTTAAAAATCTTTTACTAAACATCGGACAATTTTATGATATTACGTTGGAAAAAAAATAAAAGAAATAATACAAAAGAAGATCGGTATGATTGCAATTTGTGAAAATGCAAAATTTTAAGTGTTTCAATGCTAATTTTTTTTTTAAGTTGAGTTTGAAATGCTTAATATTTTGGAACATTTTCAAGTAAAAAATAATTCAATTTTTAATGCTTTGTTCTACAATCTTCTCATTTTTAAGCCTTCAATCAATAAAAGAAATGAATTCAATATTACATGAATTCATTGAATAGATTAATAATTCAACACCAATTATTTCTTTAATTATTGTATGAGGCATTTTTTAATGTTTTCAATTCATTCTAGAGGCATTTAATACAAAGTTGTTTAATTACAAATCCTTTCAACTACAAAGTGTGCATCTATCAAGTTTTTCAACTTGATATTTTTCCATTTTAAAAGATTCATTTTTTTTATCTTTAACAGATCGGTATGATTCGAATTTATGAAATTGCACACTTTTAGGTTCTTCAATTCGAAATTGTTTTTATGCTTATTCTTATTATTGTGTATTATTACGTTATTTTTTGTGTTTCAAATGGTTAATATCTTCGAACATTTTTAAATAAAAAATAATTCAATTTTTAATGCCTGTTTCTAAAATCTTTTAATTTTTAAGGCTTGAATTTCAGAAATTATTGTCTTAATTTTCCAATGTTTTTAATTCATTTTGGAGGCATTTAATTCAAAATTGTTTAGTTACTTTAAACTAATAATTGTGGAACTATCAAGTCTATCAATGCAATATTCTACGAACCAGACAATTTTGTACTTTAAAATTGAAACCAAATCATTGAGAAGATTTAAATCTAAAATTATTAAATATAAAACTGACTACTAAGTCTTTCAATAAAAAATGTTGCAACCTTGAAAGATTTGAGAGTGAAATTGTCCTGACATTTTTAATATTTGTATTTGAAGCTACAACATTGTGAAACTTGAAACCTCCATAAATTAAGAAACTTCAAACCGAATGTTTTCAAATTTAAGCTTTTGAAGCAAAAAAACGTTGGTTTCAAGGCCTCAAAAATTAAACTTTTTTAGAACTGCGCATTGAAAACTATAATTTGAAATTGAAATTATAGGATTTTTGAGGCTGTATGATGTAATTCGAAGATAATTATTAATAAGAAACAGACATTACAAAAACAAGATTGCGCTGTTCAATAGGCAGGTGTTTCTATTTAAAAATAAATACCCGACAAACAAGATTTATATAACCTCACTTCGACCATATATAGGTTAAGTTTTTATCAAATTGTATACATTGTATATGATATCATACATATTATATCATACACTATTAAATAATTAAAAATGTTTAATTTATGGCTGAAACTTGATCAGAATAAAAAAATAATTGCACATTTTGTAGAAATCTAACATTCACACGTCAAAGTAAAATTTAAAAAAAGTAATTCAATCACAATCATTCCTTTAATCAGAAGAAATCAATAAAATCTCTTTACTTTCTTTCATTATTTTTCCAGGATTTTCCAGAGATAACCTAAAATTTATGGTTTAAAATCATATATATTGTATTCCTCACCTTTTAAAGCCAAGATTGGAGAAAATGATCTTCTACACGAATCTTGATGACTTATTTTCGATTAGGGAAGAAAATTACTTCACATTTTAGGGATTAATCGTGAATACATTTGAACTTTCACAATGACACTTTGACACTTGAACAAGTCACGTCACTGATCGAAACGCCTTTATGTAATAAAACTAGATTTTTGGAAAAACTTTTTAAAAATTAGATCTTAACTCTCATTTCTCCATTGTCTAATTTCGCCACACATGATTTATGTCAATCAAACTCGTTTTCTTTCAATAAAACATTGGAGTACTTGAATTTTATGACTTTTATTTATTAAAACTGCAGCAGACGACAGACTAACAGTGCGCATCTCTACCGCATATCGTGCTCTAAGCGACATCTGTTTAAATTCTCAAAAACTATTTTTCAAATTGAGATCAGAAAGGTAGAAAATGATTATTTCAAAAAATATATTTACGAAATAAGTTTTTTCTTTTGTGTAAACTCATTATCATTTTCTTTTTGTTTATATTATTTTCATTTGTCTACAATTGATCTTAAATCAAAGTTTAATTCTGGTTTAAATTAGCTTAAATTGTTACTAGCCGCTGCTAGGTGGCGCAGCTGTCTTAGTCAAAATTCCGCGAAAATTCAAATTGGATAAATGAAACTTCTTTTTTTATACGAATTTATAATAAAAGTTTATAGTTTATTCATGGTGCAAAGTAAACGTGTAAGTGATTCAGTTTAAAACGGAAAATTCAGTTTTTTAAATACTGGTCAGTTTTTCTTGCGCAGCTCGGAATTTCACAAATATATAATTATTGTTTACTCAAGGAAAGGTTCAAAAAACGTGTTTTCATATTCTTTCTTTATTTCACACCAAATGGATGAATTTTCAAGCAAAAAGATAAAGTTTCAAACAAGAAGCTTAATTTTCTGCGAAAAAGACGGAATAATGGAAATCTGAAAAATGAAATAAGTTACATTTTCAGTTAAAAAAAAAATTAATTTTTAACCAAATACTTAAATTTTCAATCAAATAAATGAATTTTCGTCCAAAAAGATGAATTTTCAAACAAGAATAATTATCCAAAGAAGGCGAATTTTTTTTAACAAAATAGAAGAATTTTCAACTGACAAAAAAAAGATTTTCAAGCAAAAAAAAAAACGAATTTTTAGAAAAATAATAAACTTTAAAACTGAAGGAATGAATTTTCAACCAAAAATATTAATTTTCTACTAAAAAAGTAAAATTTTTAAGAATATGCATGAATTTTCGACCAATTGGTTGAATTTTCAACTGAAAAAATAAATTTTCATCCGAAAAGGGAGTATTAAAATTTTCAATTAAAAAATTAATTTTCAAACAGAAAAAAAAAGAAGTTTTCAAAAAAATAGTTGAATATTCAACCAAGAAGATGAATTTTCAACAAAATAGTTCAATTTTCAACCAAAAATGGAATAGGTCAATCTTCAGTTACTTAATTTTCAACAAACAAAAATGTGATAAATAATATTTCACTCAAAAAAGTATTCTCATTTTTAGCTGAAAACCGTTAAATTCTACCAATAACGGCCAATTTTCAACAAATTAGTCGAATTTTTGAATAAAAAAGATCAATTTTAAAACAAAACTAAAATAGTTAGATTTTCAGTTCAAAAAATTAATTTTCAACAAAAAAAAAAGAAATTTCAACAGATTAGTTAATTTTTCACCAAGAAGAAGAATCTTCAACCAATAAAATTAATGTTTAAGAATGTATTTCAAATTCCAACCAAGTATTTAATAATTGCCCTGGCGAAAGTTTCGAATAGGAATTTATTCCGAATCATTCCGAATTATTCCGAAATCTGTATCCGAACCAACCCGAATCAATCCGAAACAATCCGCAAAAAGTTCTACATTTCGTTCGATCCAAATCGGTTAAAAATTAATCCGACTCAATCGGGTTCAATCCGAACTTCCAATCTGAACCAAATTTCCAATCCAAATGAATCCGAATCAATCCGAACTTGGATTGATATATACTGAATTTTCAATCCGAATGAATTCGAGTTCCGATTGAATTGGATTCATTCGGATTGAAAATCGGTTTAGGTCAATCCCATTTCGCATTCATTCGGATTGAAAATTTGGTTCGGACTGATTCGGATTGGAAGTTCGGACTGACTGGATTGAGCCGGATTAATTTTTAACCGATTTGGATCGAACGAAATTGAGAACTTTTTTCGGATTGGTTCAGATAGATTCGGATTAGTTCGGATACAGATTTCGTAATGATTTGGATTTGGTCAAATAATTTTCTACAGAAAATTATTTTTCTACAGAAAATTATTTTTCTACAGAAAATTATTTGACCAGTAATCGGCAATATCTAACATCAAAAATTAATTTCAACCATGCAGTTCAAATTTTAATCAAAAAGATTTTAATTTTAAATAAAAAATAAGGGCATTCATTTTTAAAAAAATACGAATTTTCAACTAAAAATATTTGTCATTTAAGGCCATGTGATGAGTGGGTCACGTGACCAGATTCCTACCTTGCCGGCACTTTTTTTATTTGTCAACTTATTTTCACACGAATAGCCACATCGAGTTGAAAATTTGGGATAATAAATAAGAAGCACCAAGAAACGCGGCTCTGGTCCTAAATTCTTATCAGTATAAAAAAAATTGTTGTGAGAACAAATTTTTTTTGCTTTTTTCATAATTATAAAAATTTAGGACCAGAGCCGCGCTTCTTAGTGCTTCTTATTTAGTATCCCAAATTTTCAACTCGATGTGGCGCTTCGTGTGAAAATAAGTTGACAAATAAAAAAAGTACCGGTAAGGTAGGAATCCGGTCACGTGACCCACTCGTCACATGGCCTTAAGGAAGAAAGAAATGTGAACCAAAGTGTTGAATTTTGAAGCCAAAAAGACGAATTATCCACAAAACATTTAAGTCTTCAACCCTGCAATATGGCATTTGTTAGTTTACGCCATAAAAAATATAAAATTTTTGAAAATGTTATTTTGAAACGTTCTTTCAGTATGCAACGTGTACAATAATGTTATATTTGTAAAATTTAGAACTACGCAAAAAAAACTGACCAGAACCTAAAATATCATTTTTTTCTTTTTAAACTGAATGAATTACACTTTTAAGCTATTTTATGAATAAACTATTAACTTGTATACAAAAAGCAATTTGTCATTTATCCAATTTGAATTTTCGCGGAACTTTGCACCTAGCGCTCGTAGCAGTTCAAAAAATAGCCGCCAGAGGTATTTAAAGTTCCGGCACACACGTTTAACCTTAAAGTTGTTTTTAAAAAAACAATAAATTTCATTTAAACATTTGAAAATGTTAATTAAAACCAGTCTTCATTATTTTGATACCTAATTGCTTTCCGATAAAAGTAGATAAGTGGTCTGTCATTCGCATTTAATCAGTATTAGTCAATCATGATGTGGACCTAACCTATAGAAAAGTTTATTTTATATTATTTTACGTATAGTTTTTATTTTAACACTACTGAATATAGTTTAATTAACGTGTTAAAAATGTTGTTAAGTGTTGTTCAACTTTCGGCGAGGTGTTTCCGAGGACTTAAGGTTGCAAAAGTGACAAGCACGAGTTCGTATATTCAGGTTCAGAAATACTCCAGGTTTGCTAGTCGAAGACCTGTAGCAATCGTCAACGAGGACGAACTTTTCGAGGTCCAGGAAGCTGCTTATCCTATTGAGAGAGAAACTCCGAGAAGAGAGAATAAGAAATTTCATCAGAATGAAAAAACGTCAAAGTATAATCACCAAAAATCGTGAGTATAGTTTTTTATTTATATCATTTTTTTGTGGGTGATTCAAAACCAATCTATTTAGAATTATTACATTTTCACAAATAGAAAAAAGAAACAATCCAAAAAATTTGATAAATTTCTAAAATTGCTAATATTTAGTGCATTCTTCTTACAAAAATTTTTAAATAAAAAGATTTCTTTCAAGAAATTGAGGTAAAAGTTGTTTAGACTCAATTTCTCCTTTTCTCCCCTTTTTTTCATTTGGTTATTTTTGTCTAATGAGCCGAAAAGTGAGGTAGTTTAGAAGTCTGTTTTTTAATTCTGAATCTTTTTCATGCTCATTTTGCATAAAATTATTCATGATAAAATAGATTTCTGATCGATCTTAATTTAAAATATCATTTTTATTCTTTCGTAGTAGAGGCCATCCATAAACTACGTTACCAATGGGGTGGGGGGGGGGGGTCACGCCAAAAACTACGATTATGGTAACAAGATTAATTTTCTACCAAAAAACTAGAATCCAAAAATATAATTTTTTTACAAAAAAGTGAATTTTCTACGAAGAAGTTAAATATTTTCATAAAAATAGTTTGATTTTTAACCAAATAGTTAAATTCAAACCAAAAATATGAATTTTTAACCAAAAAGTATGAATTTTCAATTAAAAAAATTAATTTTCGACTGATAAATACTAATTTTTAACAAAATTGTTGAATTTTGAAGCCAAAAGGAAGAATGATTTACAAAGCGGTTGAATTTTCAATCCCAAAATATAATTTTTTAAACAAAAAAGTGAATTTTCTACGAAGAAGTTAAATATTTTCATACAAATAGTTTTATTATAACCAAATAGTTAAATTTTAACCAAAAATATGAATTTTTAACCAAAAAGAATGAATTTTTTCCAAGAAAATTAATTTTCGACTGATAAATACTAATTTTTAACAAAATTGTTGAATTTTGAAGCCACAAAGACGAATTATTTGCAAAACGGTTGAATTTTCAATCCAAAAATATAATTTAAAAAAAAAGTGAATTTTCGACGAAGAAGTTAAGTACTTTCATACAGATAATTTGATTTTTAACCAAACAGTTAAATTTAAACCCAAAATATGAATTTTTAACCAAAAAGAATGAATTTTCAACTAAGAAAATTAATTTTCGACTGATAAATACTAATTTGTAACAAAATTGTTGAATTTTGAAGCCAAAAGGAAGAATTATTTACAAAACGGTTGAATTTTCAATCCAAAAATATAATTTTTGAACAAAAAAGT
>CAKNYM010053158.1:663759-710773 GCA_932195095.1 Andricus curvator | reverse complement strand
TTTTCAATCCAAAAATATAATTTTTGAACAAAAAAGTGAATTTTCTATTAAGAAGTTAAATATTTTCATAAAAATAGTTTGATTTTTAAGAAAATAGTTCAATTTAAACCAAGAATATATGAATTTTCAACCAAGAAAATTAATTTTCGACCGACAAATACTAATTTTTAAGAAAATTGTTGAATTTTGAAGCCAAAAGGAAGAATTATCTACAAAACGGAGGAATTTTCAACCCAAAAATATGGTTTTTTAACCAAAAATATGAATATTAACAAAAAAAGTTAATTTTGAACCGAATAGTTTAATTTTCTAACAAATTGTTGAATCCACAACTAAACCAGATTAGTTATTAAAACCAAACAGTAGCATTTTTAACGAAAAGGGATGAATTTTCAACAACAAAAATTAATTTTCGAATAAAAAGGACGAATTTTTAACAAAATACATGAATATTCAACCAGAAAAGATCAATTTTTAATTTTAAAAAATAAATTTTTAAACCAAAAATGGAATAGTTATATTGTTAATAAAAGAAATTGATTCTCAACAACAAAACAACGTTTTTTACAAAAAATGGCATTATTCTATCAGAAAGTTAAATTTTCATAAAAATAGTTTAATTTTTAACCAAACAGTGAAATGTAAAGCATAAATATGATTTTTTAAGACAAAAGTCATTTTTTAACTGAATAGTTTAATTTTCTACCAAGTTGTTAAATCCTCAACCAAAGCAGATTAATTTAGAACCAAACAGTTGCATTTTTAACCAAAACGGATGAATTTTCTACCCAAAAAATTAATTTTCTACCAAGAAATAGGAATGTTTAACAAAATTGTTGCATTTTAAAGCCTAAAAAGACGAATTATTTACAAAACAATTAAATTAAATTTTCAACCCAAAAATATGAGTTTTAACAAAAAAGTTAATTTTCTACCAAAAAGTTAAATTTTCATAAAAAAAGTTTAATCTCTTTTGTTAAAAATTAGTTTTTTTGTTGAGAATTAATTTTTTTAACTAACAATGTAACTATTCAATTTTTTTTTGAAATTTGATATTTTTCATTGAAACTTGATTTTTCTAGTTGAAAATGCATGAAAAAAGGGGAAAAAGGGTATGTTTCTTATAAACAGAGAAAAAAAGAATTCTTCAAAATTTATCATTAGGGAACGTACTAAATCTTATCTAAGTTCGTAACGTTTTTCCACTGATCCTCTCTCCTTTTCTGGTTGAAAATTCAATATTTTGTTAAAAGTTCGTCTTTTTTGGTCGAAAATTAAGCTTCTTGGTTGAAAATTCATCCTTTTTTAAATAAATTGCAACTTTTCTGGTCTAAATTAATCTGGATTCGTTGAGGATTCAACAATTTGGTCGAAAATCAAACTATTTGGTTGAGAAATAACTTCTTTGTTAAAAATTGAACTATTTTGATGAAAAATCATATTTTTGGTTTAAAAATTCAACCATTTTGCAGATAATTTAATCCTTTTGGATTAAAAAAAATGAATTTTCACCCAATTAGTTAAATTTTCAACCAAAGAAATGAATTTTCAATCAAGAAAGAAAAAAAAATTGTTCAATTTTCTACAAAATAGTTGTCTTTTCAACCCGAAAGTGTAAATTCTCTTCAAAAATGTTAATGTTCAAGTAAAAAGGATGACTTTTCAACAGAAATGTTAAATTTTCAACAACGGAATTCAATTTAATATTAATAAATATAGTTAGTTAATAAATATAATACTATTATACCCTGAAAGTTCAGTCACCTAACAAATTAAAAGCCTTATACTACAATCAAAACCAAAATATAAATCATACAAAAATATTAAATTCATTTTTTAATCATGAAGCAACACCGAACAGGAGGAAGTTGATTATTCTGGAAAGAAGCGAACCTATCCAAAAAGGCGGAACAATTTTAAGGAGAATAAAAAAACTCAGAAGTATAGTGACGAAAATGCGTAAGTATAATTTATCTTGAATCAATAATTTTTATTACAATTAGATACTAAATAATTTTTTTTATTTAGCAGCAATCCAGAGCTCGAGGATGACACGGTTCCTTTGATAAAAAGACCTAAAAATAAATCACAACCGAAAGTTGATACTTTGAACAAAAATACCTTCACAAAATTATACGAGAATGAAAAACTTTTATCGTGAGTATAAAATTTATACTATAACAGGGTGGCCGCTGGACCGGGAAACGGGGAAATGAACGTGAATTTTTGAGACCGGGAAAAACCGTGAAATGACAAAAGATTTTTTTTTGTTTGAATTTGATTTGAACGTTTTTATGTTAAAATCAATTGTTAACCTTTGCAATTATAGAATCATTCAGTTTACAATGCGTAATTCTAAAAATTTTGACGTTACAAATTTTCCATTTTGCGTCTTCATTTTCAGGCGTACATTTTCAATTTAAAGAATTTAAAAATGCAGTTCTGAAGACTTACAAGTAGATGTTCAAAGTTGGGATTTTTTCAAATCTCCTAGATTCCCTACTGAGAGACCGTTGTGTGATTATTAATTTGCCAAAACATTATTGGTCCATGGCGACCCGTCTACGATAAAATCGACTTTTTTCAAACACAAGTTTTTATGGATTGAAATGATTTAATAAATTCTCTCGTAAAATTACATAAATATAACATTTTTAGCACTTGTTTTTAATAGAAAATTCGCTTTTTTCTTGATTTTTCAAGCATTGAAAAATTTAAGATTGAATTGAATTTTCTACAGTTGAATTTTCCACAGTTGAAAATCCGACTTTCAATTTTCAACTATTGAAAACTCAGTTTTCAATGTTCTTCAATTTTTAACTGTTGAAAATTCAAGAAAAAAGCGAGTTTTGTATTAAAAACAAGTATAAAAACGTTCTAATAACATAATTTTACATGAGAATTTAATAAACAAATTCAGAATCCAGAATCGTATTGTAAAATCAATTATTGGTCAATTTTTTAAACTTGAACTACTGTTAAATTAAAAAAATTATTCATTTATATTTACAATTGATCAACTTAAAACGTTTTCTATCAAAAATTTTCAATTTAAAATGCTTTTCGCTTTTAATTGTTTATCAAGAAGATAATCAGAGTTTGGATTTTTTAAATCTCATAAATTTCCTATCTGAGAGTCAATTGGATAACTATTAATGTGCCAAAACATTATTTGCCAATGGCAACTCTTTTACAAAAAAATTACTTTCTCGAAAAATATTTTTATATATTGAAATGTTTATTAAATGCTCATGTAAAATTATGTAAATACAAAATTTTTTACACTTGTTCTCAATACAAAATTCGCTTTATTCTTAAATTTTCAACAGTTAAAATTTAAAGAGAATTGAAAACTGAGTTTCAATAGTTTGAAAATGTTAAAAATGCAATTATTGAAAATTCAATTCAATTTTTCAACACTTGAAAATTCAAGAAAAAAGCGAATTTTGTATTTAAAAAAGTGTTCAAAATGTTATATTTACATAATTTTACATGAGAATTTAATGAATAAACATTTCAACCCATACAAAATTTTTTTGGAACAAAGTCGATTTTTGCGAAAACTGTTTGCCATTAGCAAATAATATTTTGGCAAATTAATAGTTATCCAATTGACTCCCAAATAGGAAATTTATGAGATTTCAGAAAATCCCAACTCTGATTATCTTCTTGTTAAACAATTAAAAACTAAAAGCGTTTTTAAATTGAAATTTTTTGATAAAAAGCGTTTAAAATTTAAATTTAGTTCGAGTATTAAAAATTGAACAATAATCGATTTTACAAGACAGTTCGGAATTTGTTCAAAATTAAAGAATTTACAGATTTTAACGTTAGAAATTGAACTGTTTCAATTTAGGAGTCCAGAAATGTAAACTTCATTACTGTTGATACGTTATCAACTATTTTGAATGTTAAAATAACTTCTGTAGATTCATAATCAAATGCTTTTATTCAATTTCAAATACTATTCGAATATTGTTTTAGTCTAAAATATTCCATTTGTAACCGATTCAATTTGAAATTTTTAAATTAAAAAAAGTACAATATTTTCATATTTAGAAATATTTGACTGGTTGTTTAAAACGAGCAATTATAAATCAGATGTTCAAAATGCTTTAATTTGAAACTGAACTGTTTGAAATAGCCTTGAATCGTTAAAATTTCAGGGTGTTAATTTAAACTTTGAACGTTACAATCTTCATTGTTCCGCTTTTAATTTATAAATAACGAGTCAACAAGTATTAATTTCAAACGACTGAAAATTGAAATAATTCAACTTCTAATTTAAAAAGTGTTTATTTAAAACAAAATTCTAGGTTATTCAATTTTTAATGTTTCTAACTTAAAATTTCTTAAAATGATATATGTAATTTTGAACTTTACAAATTTATTGATTCATTCTTCAAATTTAAGCATCACAAATGATAGCGTGGGGCAAGAGTGTTTACTCAGAAATCTTTAAACAGTTCGATTTAGAAAAGTTTAAAATATGTAATTTTGCAGTTTCACGGAGCGTTTAAATTAAAAAATTTCGACGCTTTAATTATAAAAGTTTAAAATTCAAAAGAGGTCCCCTTTGAATGGCTTAGTTTGAAGTTCAGTTTTGATTACTTGAAATGAAAAAAGTTTCAGCTATAAGAATTCGAATTTATTAATTTCTATGACCGTGAAAAATGTTTGCGAACCGGGAAATGATCGGGAATTTTAGTTTCCGCGATTAAAACGACCACCCTTTACAAATGCTTTTCCAAAGAAAATTTGATTTACATAAAATCTGGAAAATATATCAATTTTCCTGAACCATAAGAAAAATGATTTCGAAAGTCAGTGTAATCTTAAATTTTATGATTATTCTGCAGAACTTTAATGCTGGAAATCAAATCCAGAAGAAAGAGGAAGAGTTACGACAGAGTTCTTTTGGAAGGCACTCGTCTCATCACAGATGCAATTCAGGCTGGAGAAATTCCAGAAATTATCATTTTCAGCAACTCGGATGAGATGAAAAAATTACCTTTGCCCGAAAAAGATATAAAAATGTATAAAGTACCTTACCGGACGATTCAACTGTGGTCGAGTCTCACAACTCCTCCAGGAATAATGGGTACTTACTAAAAATATATAAGCTCTTTTATAGAATAATTTACTAACAGGGTGGCTACCCTACCAGGAAAACCTGGAATTGTCAGGGAATTTTTATATACAGGGTGACAAATGGGAAGGTGTCAAAACTAATTGATTATTATTTTTAAACAGGTAAAGGAATAACGAAAATGAAATTATGGTTAAATATTAAAAACTTTGGGGTTCTATTAAGGTACATATTGCATGATTTTAAAACTTATATATTTTAGAAACGAATATCTTAAAAATACAAAAAATTCGTCTGGGGCAAAACACTTAATGGTACATGTTTTCGAAATGGACACCATCTGAATTGGTACAGTTTTCAAATCCTTTTTTAAAATAATAAAATACATGCTTTCTTACAGTATCAGAAATATTGTGCATCACTTTCTGAATAGCCGCTTTGAGTTCCTCTACGTCTTTGGGATTATCGGTGAAAAATCCATTAATTTTTTTGCCCCAGACGAATTTTCGGTATTTTTACGATTTCTGAAATATATAAAGGTTTAAAAATCATGCAATTGTGCGGAAAAACTTATAAATGTCAGGGAATTTTTTTTAAGGTCGGAATTTTTTGGAGAGTGTGGTTATTTTTTTTAATTGCAATATGAAATTGAATAACAAAGATTCTTCATTTGTAAAAGTAGCTTTATATTTTTGTTTGAAAATTCAACAGTTTGTTTGCAATTTTTTTCTCTCTCTTGACTGAAATTTTTTTTTAAATTAAAATTCCAGTTCATGTTGAAAAGTCGTCTTTTTTGGTTGAATTCAACTATTTTTTATTAAAAATTAAAATATTTCTGTATTAAAATATCATCTACTACATTTTTTTCAGAATTTATGTTTTTTGGAATGGAAATGTAATTATTTGGTTTAGGATTCATTATTTTAATTGAAAATTCATATTTTTGGTTGAAAAATTGACTATTTTGTTGAAAAATTTTTTTTCGTGTTCAAAATTAATTTATTTTACTGAAAATTTAATTATTCCAGTTAAAACTTTAACTATTTTGGTGAAATTTTGTTTTGTTTTGTTTAAAAATTAATTTTTTTCAACTGTAAATGTAACTATTCCAGTTAAATATTTAGCCGTTTTAATTAAAAATTCATCTCTTTGGTTGGACATTAATTTTTTTAACTAAAAATTAAACTATTCAATTGTTGGTTGAAGAATGATCTTTTTTAGATGAAAATTCGTCCCTTTTGGTAGAAATTAATCTTCTTAGTTGAAAATAAATATTTTTGGTTGAAAATTCAACTTTTATAGTTGAAGATTTATTATTTTAGTTGAAAATTCATCAGTTTTGTTTAAAATGACCTTTTCAAATTGAAAATTGAACTATTCCGTTTTTGATTAAAAATTGATCTTTTTTATTTAAAAAGTTAATTGGTTGAAAATTTGTCTTTTTTAGTTCAAAGCTGAACTATTTGGTTGAAAATTGGTCTTTTTTAGTTAAAAATTAAACTAATTCGTTGAAAATTTTTGTATTTTGTTGAAAAAATGGTCCTTTTGGTAGAAAATTAATCTTGTTATTTGAAAAATCATCTTTTTGGTTGCAAATTCATCACTTTGGTTGAAAATTTATTTTGTTTTTTTGTGTGGAAAATTAATTTTTTTTAACTGAAAATTTAACCATTCTATTTTTGTTTGAAACTAATCTTTTTTAGTTAAAAATCCAATTATTTGGTTGACAATTTATCTTTTTTCAGTTGAAAATTCAACTATTTCGTTTAAAATTCATGTATTTTGTTGAAAATTTGTCTTTTTGGTAGAAAATTAATCATCTTCTTGTTTGAAAATTCAAGAATTTCAGTAAAATATTCATCATTTTAGAAAAAGTTCATCTTTTTGGTTGAAAATTAGTCTTTTTTAGTTGAAAAGTAAAGAATTTGAAGCGGTTTAAATTGTATATAATATAGTACCCATATTAGTCTTATCTCAGTATGGACTGAATTTTAAGTATAAGAAGATAAAATAAAGATTTGTTTGAATTATTATTCAAATCCATGGACGTTAGAGACAAATTCAAAAAATGAATACTTGTGTTTTTAGTATTATTCAATTATTTAATTAATCGATAGTGCTAATATATTTAAGAATATCTTGTAGTATAATTTGTCAAAGCTTTCTGAATTAAACATATTAAGCAGGTCCCGAGAATCTGAAAAAAAGCATTATTTATAATAAACTCGCGAAACTGTATACATATTCCTATACCTGGAAAAACTTTGGATACCTGGAAAAACCTGGAATTGTCAGGGAATTTTTTTCCAGGATTTGAGTAGACACCTTGACTAAAAATTAAACCTTCATTTGGTTTTTAAATTATACTTTTTTCAGGTGTTTTTAAAACTCCAAATATTGAAAAGTATGAGTCTCCGAATTCACTGCCAATCACTATAATATGCGACAAGATCAGAGATCCCGGAAATATGGGATCTATTCTAAGAGCAGCAGCTGGAGTTGGTTGCGAAAAAATCATTCTGACGAAAGGTATATATTTGAAAAATCAGAATTTAAATAGGGAGCGTTCATTAATTACGTAAGGCTTTTTCGGGGATTCAAGGGGGTTCGAAAAATCTTACGAATCCTTACTTAATCCGGCCCCCCCAGGGGGGGGGTCCAAAACCTTTCTTGCCTAAGTTTTCTTTCTAATTATTTTTTGAAAATATTCTAATTAGCACCTGTTTTGGCTGCTTAAATTATTTTTTATTATACAATATTTCATATTATCTCGTAGAATCCCTGGAAATCTTTGCAATCCTTTAAAATGCCGTAAATTCTTTTGTACATTTTAGAAATCCCTTGACATTTTTAAAATCATGTGAAAATTCTTTAAAATCCTTTGAATTCCATGGATATTCTACATAATCTTTTGAAATCTCTTTTCAACGATTGAGCTCTCTGGAAATCCCTTAAAGCCCTGTAAAATGGTAAAAACTATGAAAATCGTGTAATTCGCTTGAAATCTTTAAAATCCCATAAAAATCCTTTAAAATCCGTAGAAATTCCTTAGAATCTCTAAAACTTAGTTCAAATTCTTGAAATTTCGTGAAATACTTCGAAATCGTACAAGATCCCTTAAAATCTTTAAAATCCGTGGGAATCAATTCGAATCTCTTGAAATCCTTACAATATATTCAAATCCATTAAAATATTTTAAACGTCATTAAAATTCCTCGAAATCCCCTAAAACCATCGAAACCTCTTGACATCTCTTGGACCCCATCAAAATTCCTTAAAATTCCCTGAAATCTTTTGAATCTTATTAAAATCCCCTGATATCCTTCAAAAATCGTGAACATACTTTGGAATCGCATGCAATCTTTTGAAAACCAGTGACTTAAAAACCCTGTAAAACCTATGCAAATCCTTTAGATCTTCAAAATCTCATAAAAATGCCTTATAATCCTTTAAAATCCGTGGAAAACTGTTAAAATCTCTAAAAATCAGTTAAAATTTTCGAAATTCAATAAAATATTTCGAAATCTTATGAGATCTCTTGAAATCTTTGAAATCCCATTAAAATTCAGTGAAATCTTCGAAATCCATGGGAATCTTTCCGTATATTTTGAAATACCTAACAATATATTAAAATCCATTAAAATTCCTCGAAACCCCTTTAAATATTTTATAATATTCGGAAATCCTTCTCTCTGAACTCGATTTAGTTAAAACAGGGTGGCGACTTAACCGGGAAACCGGGAAATGACCTGGAATTTTATTGACCGGGAAAAAACCGGGAAATGACCGGGAATTTAGTTTAAAAACCGGGAATTTACTTCTGATTATAGAAAAATTCAAGAAATATAATTTCACTTGGAACAGGGAATTTTTTACATGGAATGGGAATTTTTTAAAGGAATTATAATTCGGATTTAGAAGAAAGGAATTTTCAAAAATCCCTCTTCCAAGTCAGAATTCGTCACAATTTGAAAGTTACCGCTTCTAAATTTTTTGTAATAAAAGTACTTCAAGCAGTTTTCAGAGTAGAAGTAGTATTTCAAAGAAGAAATATTTCTGAATTATAATAGAAATTTTGTTTACATTGTTCGTTGCGAATTCGTCGTTTTTTAGTTAAAAATTCAACTACTGGGTTAAAAGTTAAACTTTTGTTAAAAATTAATTTGTTTGTTTGAAGATTCATCATTTTAATTTAAAGTTCATCTCTGGTTGAAAATGTAACTACTTTCTTGAAAATCAATTTATTTATTTTTTATGAAAATTCACCTATTTGGTTGAAAATTTATATTTTGCATTTAAAAATTAAACTATTTGTTTGAAAACCTATGTACTTTGTGGAAAATTCATCTTTTTTTGTAGACAATTAATCTTTATGGTTGACAATTCATCTATTCGGCATAAAATTCAACTATTCCAGTTGAAGATTCATCATTTTAGTTGAAGATTCATAATTTTAGTTGACAATTCATCAGTTTGGTTGAAAATTAATTTCTTTAAATGAAAATTTAACTGTTCCATTGTGAGTTGAAAATTATTATTTTCAAGTTCGGAATTCCACAATTTGGATAAAAATTTGTCTTTTTTAATTGAAATTTTTTTGGTAGTAAATTATCCTATTTTTCTTTGAAAGTTAATCTTCTTGTTTAAAAATTCTTCTGTTCAGTTACAAATTCAAGTATTCCAGTCAAATATTTATCATTTTAGTTGAAAATTCATCTTTTAGGCTGGAAATAAAATTATTTGGTTGAAAGTTAAACTCTTTTGTTAAAAATTATTTTTTTTTTTAGTTAAAGATCCATCGTTTTAATTAAAAATTAATTTCTGTGGTTGAAAAATGAGCTGTTTGATTGAAAATTTGTTTTTTCTGTGGATGTTTTTCGGTTGGAAATTATTATTTTTATTAAACTGAAAATGTAACTATTATTCCAGATGAATATTTCATAATTTTATTTCAAAATTCATGTCTTTGGTTGAACATTCATTTTTGACTAAAAATTTAATTATTCAATTTTTGGTTGAAAAAATATCTTTGTTAGTTGAAAATTCGTCTTTTTTGGTAGCAATTAATCTTCTTGGTTGAAAATTAATCTTTTTGGTCAAAAATTCAATTATTCTAGTTAAAGATTCATCATTTCAGTTAGAAATTCATCTTTCTGGTTTGAAATTCAACTATTGCAGTTAAATATTTACAATTTTATTTGAAAATTCATCACTTTGTTTGAAAATGTAACTATTTCAGTTAAAGATTCATTGTTCTGGTTGAAAACTCTTATGTTTGGTTTAAAAATAATTTTTTAAACTAAAAATGTTACTATTCCATTTTTGATTGAAAATTATTATTTTTTCAGTTCAAAAGTTAACTATTTGGTTGAAAATTTGTCTTCTTTTATTAAAACTTCAAACCTTTGTTTACAAATTAATGTATTTGGTTGAAAAATTGTATTTTTGGGTAGAAAATTAATCTTTTTATTTAAAATGTAATCTTCTTTAAAAATTCGTCTTTTTGGTTGAAAATTCAAGTGTTCCAGTTAAATATTCATCATTTTAGTTGAAAAATTATCTTTTTGGTTTCAAATTTAACTATTCCAGATAAAGATTCATAATTTTATTTGAAAATTCATCACTTTGGTTGAAAATGGAACTATTTTGTTGAAAATCCGTTTTTTTGTTGAAAATTAATTGTTTCAACTGAAAGTTTAACTATTCCATTTTTTGTGAAAAATTGATATTTTTTAGTGGAAAATTTAAGTGTTTTTTTTCAAAATTCATTTATTTTGCAACGTTTTGCTCTGTTGTGTTAAAAGATGTTTAGAACGAGCGTCATGAATTAAAATAAATGTTTGCGTTTTGCGGCAAATATAAATATGTTACTTTGAGTTGACCGGGAAAATTGAAAAACTTGACCGGGGAAAACCGGGAAATGACCGGGAGTTTGAAATCGTCCGCCGAATCGCCACCCTGTAAAATTTTCAATCAGTGACTGAATTCTAGCTATGGATCAGTTATTTTTATTGATGAATTAGTAAGTTTTACTACTTCAACTGTGAAGAGTAACTGATTCAGAACTAGAATTCAGACACTGGTTTAAATTAATAAAAATTGTAACTGATTCAAATTTAGAGAGGAGTTCCGAATATTATAAAGGATTTTAGGGGCTTTCGAGGAATTTTAATAAATTTTAATATATTGTAAAGGATTTCAAGAGATTCGGAAAGATTTCCACGGATTTTAAACATTTCAATTAATTTTGAAGGGATTTCAAAGATTATCTCTGAATTGGATTGTGGATATACTTTGAAATTTTTTGAAATTTCTTAAAATCCTTTGAAATCACTTTAGAAGCTTTTAAAATCCTTTGAAATCCTATTAAAATAACCTGTTATTTTTTTTTAATTCGTAAAAATACTTAATTATCACATGAAATCCTTAAAATCCTTTGAAATTTCATGACTTATTTTGAAATAACCCGAAATCTTTTTTAATTCCTCAAACCCCGCGGAAATCGATCTTAATTCCTTAAATTCCTCAAAATCCGTCATGTTCCTTCGGTATCTCTTGAAATCCTTTGAAATCTAGTAAAATTAAAATCATTAAAATCCTTTTAAATCCCATGACTTATTTTTAAATAACTCAAAATCTCTTTAAATCCTTTGAAATCCGCGGAAATCGATATTAATTCCTTAAAATCCTTCAAGTTTCTTCGGTATCTCTTAAAAACCTTTGAAATCTACTAAAATCCTTAAAAATCTGATTAAATTCCTTCCCTTAAAATCTTCTAAAATCCCTTGAAAAAATTATATTCTCTCTGAAATTGTACTTAGTAATTTCTTCAAACTATTTAAATTCTCTTTAAATCATTTGAAATCCGTGGAAATCGTTCTTAGTTCCTTAAAACCTCTCAAAAACCGTCAAATTTCTTCCATATCTCTTGAAATTCTTTGATGTCTAGTAAAGTCTTTGGAAATCTGATTAAATTCTTTGAAGTCTCTTAAAATCTTATAAAAGCCCTGGAAAAAAATGTTATTCTCTCTGAAATTGTACTGGGTAATTTCTTCAAACTCCTGAAATCAGTTAAAATCCTTTGAAATCCTCTGTTGTCATTCAAAGACCGTGAAAATATTTTATCGTCACATGCAAGGCTTTAAAATCCTTTTAAATCCCATTACTTATCGAAATAACTCGAAATCTCTTAAAATTTCTTGAAATCCATGGAAATCGCTTTTAATAAATCTGATTAAACTCCTTGAAATTCCTTAAAATCTTATAAAATCCCTTTAGAAAATGATATTCTCTTTGAAATTGTACACGGTTCTTCAAACTCTTGAAATATTTTTAAATCATTTGAAATCTGTAAAACCTCCCGTAATCCTTTAGAATTGTTTGAAATGCCCTAAAACTTTTTTAATCCCATGAAATATTTTGAAATTCCTTAAAATCTCGTGAAATCTCTAAAAAGCTTCAGAAATCTCGTTAAATTTTGTACAATTTTTTCTTTCAAATCTTTTGAAATTTGTAATCTCGTTGTCGGTATAAATCATAGATATATTTTTTATATATTTAACAAAATATATAAAATCTTACAAATCCTTACAATAAGGGGGGAGAGGGTCTAAAATTTCAAAAATCATCCTTACGTAATTAATTAACGTTCCCATACGAACTTGAATTATTTTTCTAAATTCCAAAATACTCTTAAATCATTTTCTCTAGGCTGTGTCGATCTCTGGGAATCAAAAGTGCTGAGAAGCGCAGCAGGTGCGCATTTTCGACTGCCCATTTTTAGTTACAAAGAATGGGACGAAATCAGGTTATTAATCAGCAATGATGCACAAATAGTTGTTGCTGATAATAAAGTCGCTGCAGAGGAATCGCTTATAGATGAAAATTATTCCGAAGCAATTGAAGATGTTTCAAGTGTCGAAGAGGAAAATGCAAAAAAAGACAGCGAGTTTGTTAATAAGCGCAACAAGTACGAGAAGGTAGACTTAATAAGCGAAATTCCTGTTATTCCTTACTTTTCTGTAGATTATACGCAAGGTGAAACTGTTATCATCATCGGTGGAGAAACGGAAGGTTTGAGCGAAGAATCTTTTCGGTTAGTCGATGATGCTCAGGGAATTCGTGTTAATGTACCATTGAATAACGGAGTTGAGAGTTTAAATAGCGGAATGGCTTTGGGTGTTATCGCGTTTGAAATCAAGAGACAATTTTTGGTTGCAGCGAGTAAAGTTAAATAAAGATTTTTTACAAATAGATTTAGTTTTTTTTAATGTCCATCTCAGGGAAACCGTTAATTTTTGTCTTGATGGAGATTTTTTTAATTTTTATGAAACATTTGCAGTAATTGAAAATAAGTAAAATTAATTTAAATGACTGAAATAGAGAAAATTTGATTAATAATTAATAAAATCTGTTATTAGAACTTCTAAATTTGACATTTTCGGGCTACTTTTTTTTGTAATTATTATAAAAAAATTTGCAGTAAATAAAAAACTGAAATTATTTCAAAGTACTGAAATACAGCAAATTTTATTAACAATAAACTTTATCATGCTTTTTGCAATTCCTAATACCCCATTAAAATCTAATTTCTAAATAAAATTATTTGTTAGAACTTCTAAATTCGAAATTTACCGGGCTACATTTTAAAAATTTGTATGAAAACTTTTGCAGTAAATTAAAAAGTAAAATCATTTTAAATTATTCAAACGGAGAAAATTTTATTAATAATCAAGCTTGAAATACTTTTTGCAATTCTTTATAGTACATTAAAATCTAATTTCTAAATAAAATTATTTGTTAGAACTTTTAAATTTGAAATTTACGGGGCTACATTTTTAAAAATGTTATAAAAGCAATAAAAATATTTGCAGTAAATGATAAAGTAAAGTTAAAGCAAAATGCTATTTGAAATTGTTTGTATCACATTAAAATCTAATTTCTTAATAAAAATAAAATTTGTTATTATATAAATGTGAAATTTACGGGGCTACATTTAAAAAAAAATTATAAAAGCAATACAAATATTTGCAATAAATGAAAAAGTAGAAGTATTTTTAATTAGTGAAATAGCGACAATTTTATTAGTCATTAAGTTTTAAATGATTTTTGCAACTCTTTATATAACATTAAAATTTAATTTCGAAATAATATTATTTATTCGAACTTCAACATTTGGGGCCCGGGCTACATTTTTAGAATTTGTATAAAAACATTTGTAACCAAGGAAAAAATTTATTTATTTTAAATGGCTGAAATAGAGAAAATTTTAATAATAATTAAGATTTAAATGCTTTTTGCAACTTCTTATTTAACATTAAAATCTAATTTCCAAATAAAATCTGTTATTAGAACTTCTAAATTTTAAATTTACGAAGCTAGATTTAAAATTTTTTTTAAACATTTGCAGTAATTCAAAAAGTTAAATTATTTTAAAGTACTGAAATAAAGAAAATTTGATCAGTAATTAAGTGTAAAATGCTGTTTGAAATTCTTTATATTACATTAAAATCGAATTTATAAATAAAATCTGTTATCGGAACTTCTAAATTTTCTAAAAAAACTTCTAAAAACGGTGCTACAGTTTTTTCATTTTTATGTAAATGAAAAAGTCAGATTATTTTAAATTAGTAAAATAGAGAAAATGTTATTAAAGATTAAGTTCTAAATGCTTTTTGCAACTCTTTATATAACATTAAAATCTAATTTCTATATAAAATGATTTATTAGAACTGCTAATTTGAAATTTACGGGGCTATATATTTTTTATTTTTGTAAAAAACATTTCCAATAAATAAAAAAGTACAATTATTTAAAAAAACTGAAATATAGAAAATTTGATTAATAATGAAGTTTCAAATGCTTTTTTGCAAATCTTTTTCAAGTTTAAAATCTAATTTCTACCTATATAAAATTATTTATTAGAATTTCTAAGTTTTTAATTTACGCTGCTACATTTTTTTAATTTTTATATAAATGAAAAAGTAAAATTATTTTAAATGACTGAAATATAGAAAATTTGATTAACAATTAAGTTTTAAATGCTTTTTCCAAACCTTTATATAACATTAAAATCTAGTTTATAAATCAAATTTGTTATTAGAACTTCTAATTTTGAAACTCACGGAGCTACCTTATTTTAAATTTTTATATAAATAAAAAAGTCAAATTATTTTAAACTTCTGAAATAGAGAAAATGTTATTAATGATGAAGTTTTAAATGCTTTTTGCAACTCTTTATATAACACTAAAATCTAATTTTTATAGAATATTATTTATTTGAACTTCTAAATTTGAAATTTACGGGGCGATATTTTTTTTATTTTTATAAACACATTTCCAATAAATGAAAAAGTGAAATTATTTTTTTAAAAAACTGAAATATAGAAATTTTGATTAATAATGAAGTTTCAAATGCTTGTTTGCAAATCTTCATATAATTCTAAAATCTACTTTATAAATAAAATTTTTTATTGGAACTTCTAAATTTGAAATTTACGGGGCTACATTTTTTTAATTTTCATATAAATAAAAAACGAAAAATATTTTAAACTACTGAAATAGAGCAAATATGTTTAATAATGTAATTTTAAATGTTTTTTGCATATCATTATATTACATTAAAATCTAAGTTATAAATAAAATTATTTATTGAAATTTCTAAACTTGATATTTACTAGGCTACATAAAAAAAATTTGTATAAAAACATTTGCAATCAATGGAAAAGTTAAATTATTTTAAATTACTGAAATAGAGAAAATTTTATTAATAGGTAAGTTTTGAAAGCTTTTTACATATCTTTATATAACATCAAAATCTGATTTCCAAATAAAATTTTTTATTGGGACTTCTTAATTTGAATTTAAATGGGCTACATTTTTAAAGTTTTTATAAAAACATTTGCAATAAATGGAAAAGTAAACCTATTTTTAAATCATTGAAGTTATAGAAAATGTTATTGATAATTAAGTTTTATATGCTTTTTGTAACTTTTCATATAACATTAAAATCTAATTTCTAAATTATATTATATATTTAAACTTTGAAATTCATAAGCCTATACATTTTTTAAATTTATATGAAAACATTTGCAATGAATGAAAAAGTACAATTATTTTAAATTACTAAAATGGAGAAAATTTGATTAATAATTAAGTTCTAAATGATTGTTGGAACTCTTCATGTAACATTAAAATCGAATTTCTAAATAAAATTATTTATTAAAACTTCAAAATTTGAAAGTTAAGAGGCTACATTAGCGCCAAAGAATCAGTAGCGGAAATTCTGCAGAACTAATTATTTGAATCTTTTATGTCATTCACCGTTTGATTTGTGGTTTTTTTTCGTTTTTTCTGACCGAGAGGTTCTTGAATTATTTTCAATATAAAAAATTGTGTTCATTGTTGTGATTAGTAAGTATTGTTAATCAACTATGTCGGTTGAAAGAGGTGCATTATTAGTCTTAGAAGGATGCGATCGCGCTGGAAAATCAACACAAGTGAAAATGCTCGTTCGAGCATTGAACGATCGTCTAATTCCTGCAGAAGCAATGTCTTTTCCAGGTAATTTACCATTTTTAATCATACTTGATACTTTTTCGAAATTGCAAATACGACTTCTTTAAAAAATTGTCTATTATATCAATTTGTTTCATTCTTTTGGAGGTTAATAATTTTGAGGTTATGTCGGCCGGTGCACCCGGTTCACTTTATATATTTTGTTGATTTTCAAATTGAAAATCGACAAGAAAGTGCGAAATTGGCTTTACGTTTGAAAGCGCGTTTTATTTCAATGTATTCTTTTCTAATTTTTTGGGCAAGGTTTCAACATTTTATTCAGAAAAACGGATAAAAATAATGATAAGTGGCGACTACGCTGACGTCGCACAGTAGGTCAAAGAAAGTTTTTCTGGACAAATTATTCTAGAGCTTGCAATTTTGATGGGATATCAGCATTTTTTTAAAATGAAAGCTAATTAAATTTGAAAGAAATTTGTGAGAGCCGATTTTTGAATTTTTCTTTCTGCTAATTTTTTATTTAACAAAAATGTTGACATTTTTCTTATAAACGATCCCATTTTTTGCAACTACTTATATTTATGTAAAACATCATGATAACAGTAAAGACACTCCTTATAAATAATATTCCAAAAGTTACAACTTTTTAAAAAATGTGCTCATTTTTATATTAATAAATTAATGAGTGAAAGTGCTACTTCAACATTAAAAATAATTATTTATTTTTCAATTTTGTGTTTGTTATATACGTAAAAACAATGCTTACTATTTTATTTTTTTAAATCTAAAGTAATTAATAATTCTATAAACAAATTTAATAAACAAATGCATATCTTAGACATTTCACGTTTTAAACACTTCGTTCCATTAACAAAATTGATGAACAATTTGTCTCCAATAAATGAGCTGCCGGATCGAATAAGGGCACATGAAATAATTTCGCCGAGAGTGGGAAGACCTCTGGAGGCTTTCTGAAAAATTTTCTAATTTCAATTTTTAAAGACTATATCTAGATGTAGAATTTCATTGCGCATCTTTTTCCCCCGAGGCAAAAAGTTGTAGCTTTTTTAGTTTTCTAATTAAAGCCAAAAAACTGACTTTTTTGAAAAAATCGATTTTAATTCGTTTTTCACTTCAACTCGTGCTCAGTCAGTCAGTTTTTGGAATTTTTTAATAAAATTTTCAGGGTATGTAGCTCGAAATGTCCTTTGACTGATACAACAAAAGGAATTAAAAAATTTATTTAAAAAAAATTGTTAATAATTTTTTTCTGATGCTTGGTGCACATTGGACTTCTCTAACTTCCAGCGTTTCGTTTATCGAGCGAATTTTCAGCAACAAAAAACTTCCAGCGAGAAAGTTGTTAGCAACAGTACAAAGAAGTTTTCTGGAAAATGTTAGCCCAATCGAACTGATATTTAAGAAATTATTAATGTCTCAAGTCGCCAGCGGCTATACGACTCGCGCGCGGACTGTAGCGAGAGTCTCAGATCCGAGTCTTAATACAGTTCACTGGCGCCAAAAATGAAAACTAATCAAGAAATCAGGTAATATAAAAGTATTATGAATGAATAAATAAATTAATGTGCATAATGTAAAATAATGTATTCATTTCATATTGGTTCTATTTTTGCGACGAACTGTGCAAAAGTAAAACAAAACATAAACATCTAATAGTTGAGATTCACCGGATTCCTAATTCCGCGAATTTTTCAATGCTTCAAATTCGTGGAATTGACAAAAGTGAAAGGTCGAGAAAGTGCACTTGTTTTTGGTTCGTATTGTAATATTAATAATCTAAAAAAATTTGAACAAGGATCTCATTAGTAATCAAAAGTTCAGAAAGCATAATATTTATATTAAAGACGTTTATATATTTTTTAATTATTGTAATATTAATTAAATAACGGAAAAAGATTTTCAATTGAAATAAATTATTTTAATACAATGTTATGTATTTATTTAATGATTCATAATACTTTGATATTACTTGATTTCTTGATTAGTTTTTATTTGTGGCGCCGGTGAACTGTATTAAGAATCGGATCTGAGACTCTCGCTACAGTCCACGCGCGAACCGCATAGCCGCTAGTGACTTGACACATTATTAATTTCTTAAATATCAGTTCGATTGGGCTAAAATTTTCCAGAAAACTTCTTCGTATTGTTTTTAACAACTTTCCCGCTTAAAGTTTTTTGTTGCTGAAAATTGGCTCGATAAACGAAACGCTGGAAGTTAGAGAAGTCTAATGTGCGCCAAGCATCAGAAAAAAATTATTAACAATTTTTGTTAAATAAATTTTTGAATTCCTTTTATTGTATCAGACAAAGGACATTTTGAGCTACATTCCCTGAAAATTTTATCCAAAAATTACAAAAACTGACTGACTGAGCACGAGTTGAAGTGAAAAACGAATTAAAATCGATTTTTTCAAAAAAGTCAGTTTTTTGGCTTTAATTAGAAAACTAAAAAATCTACAACTTTTTGCCAGTGGAAAAAAAGATGCGCAATGAAATTCTACATCTAGATATAGTCTCTAAAAATTAAATTTCGAAAATGTTCCAGAAAACCTCCAGGGGCCTTCCCACTCTCGGCGAAATAATTTTAGGTGCCCTTATTCGATCCGGCAGCTCAAATAATATGTATGATTTTTTAATACTTGATAAAAATAGTTAATAGTTAAAATAAGTTCTCTATTTTATAAACAATTTTATAAGCAAATTAGTCAGGTAATAAAATTTGTTATTTATTTAAATAAATTGTATTAAAAAATACAAATACAGAGTAAAGATTGAAATACCGATACATCCGGAAGTAGAAACACTGCAGCTAAACCCACCATAGACAGTAAAATTTAATTTTTTTAAAGAAACGGTTGCTCTCTCTCTCCAAAAATGACGAAATCGCGGATTTTTTAGTAAAATTGTTTATAAAAAAAACAATTGTAGCTCATTGATAAAAAAAAAACATAAGATAGGCATATGGCCAAGTTATTTCAAGTGAATTTCGCTGAAAAAACGAAATCTGCCTCTTGAAAATTGACGAAAATCGGTATTTGTTTATAAAATTTATTTAATTGAATAACAAATGGTGTAACCTGACAAAGTCTCCTAATAAATAGGGTCCTTTCTGATTCATTGGCAGTCGATTTCCTGAAAATAACTACCTCCATTTGTTAAAAATTAGTCAAGTTGTGAATTTGTTTAAAAAATTGTTTATAAAATGAGAAATTCTTCTTCATTGATAAAGTTTTATAAGGGAAGCATTTTTCCATACTATTTAAAGTCAATTCTGTTGAAAAAACGAAATCTGCTGTTTTAAAATTAAAGAAAATTTTTATTTGTTTATCAAATTTATTTAAATAAATGAGAAATATTGTCGTCTGACAAAGTCTCCTTATAAATAAGGTCCTTTCTGAGTCACTGGCAGTCGATTTCGTAAAAATAACAACATTGTTTTGTTTTAAAGTACAGTTTCGTTTCTTAGTTTTTTTTTCTTAGTTTCCCCTTTTTTGTTGAAATTCCCCTTTTTCCCCCTATTCTCAAAAAACCTCCCCTTTTTCCCCTTTTCTCCTTAAACACACGATATTTGAAAATAGAATATTTGAATTACGCGGAAAATTATCTGAAATTAGTAAGTGTACCCATTATTGAATAATAATTAAAGCAATTATAGCATTTAAATAAATTATTTATGAATAAATAAGGTACCAATAACATTACAAAATATATAGTACTTTTTAAATAAGTATTGTATAAGTATTACTTGAGCAATTTTTAATTTGATTTTAAGAGCACTGAAGAGTAGGGCGGAGTGAAAATGCTGAAACAAATTAAATCGTTGGAGCTGAGGGGAAAAAAACTTGTGGGTTGGCATTCGACAAAAGTGAAAAAAAAAATTAATCAGTAAAATTTAACGATTTGAAATTCAAAATATTTCCTATTGGTTCAAAAATTGCGAAGAATTTGTTATATTTACAGCTTTTACTAGTGAACAATAATAAAAAATTACGAAATTCAAAAACAAATTTTTTGCGCAGTAACAATTTTTTCGAAAATGTGCAAAAACATGTTTTTTTTTGGATTGAGTCATATGCACACATTTAAAAAAAAGTTGAATATGTCGAACCTGAAATTTATTCAGCTTCAATCAAACATTTTATTATTTTGCTTTTTCGAAAAAAAACTTGTCGTGATTTAAGATTTTTGGGATTTCATATTTTCTGCGATTATGGAAAGTTATATACACCACGAAAAAAAATGTTTCCCATGAATAAAAAATAATAACTTGTTCCTTTGATTTAAGCTGAAGAAATTTCAGGTTCGAATCAATCCAAAAAAACATGTTTATGTACATTTTCAAAAAATTTTAAATAAACATTTTTTTTTATTTTTTAAATTTTCAATTGCAAATTTAAAAAAGAAAACAGAATATATTAACCGATTAAAATTTTTTTTCTCTACTTGTTTTGGATGTCGGACCACAAATTGTTATCACTCAGCTCAAACGATTCGATTAATTTTAGTATTTTTACTTCGCCTTACTGAAGAGTGTGGTTTTAAATTTAAATTGAAAGTATTAATTATAGTAAGGCAGAAATGACAAATCTTGGAAAGAAATATTTATGAGAACTATGTTAAACCTATCAAAATTGTGTATTAAATTAATTTTATTTTTTTTCTCGGACCTTTTTATATCACTGTGAATGGATTTCCATTGAAAAATCATTGAAAATTATTCAAAAATATAACATGTCTTATAAAAATATTGTTTGTGCTTTTCGATCTATCAAATAAATGTTTAATCTTTCCCCTATTTTCCCCTTTTTCGTGAGAAAATCACCCTATTTCCCCTTTTTTGAGCTCCTTTCGCTCTGTGATCCCTGAAAGTAGTCAAGTTGTGAATTTGTTTATAAAAATGTTTATAAAATAAACCATTATTGTTGGTTGATAAAGCATCATAAGCCAAGGATTTTCCTAAGTAATTTAAAATTGATTTTGTTTAAAAAACTAAATCTGCCGTTTAAAAAATGAGGAAAATTTTTATATGTTCATCAAATTTATTTAAACAATTCCAAGTGTTATAAAATATTAAAAAATCGTACCTATTATTTATTTACGACAAATTTTTGATCAATTTTGTTAAAGGAATGAAGTCTTTAGAAAACGTAATGGCCAAGATACGCATTTGTTTATTAAATTTGTTTATAACATAAAAAATTACTTTAGGCTTTGAAAAAATGGCAACTAAGCATTGTGCTCACGTATATCCCGAACAAAAAATTGAAAAACAAAGTCTCCAAGTAGTTGTAATCTTGAAGTAGCATTCTCACTCATTTATTCGTAATATAAAAATAAACACATTTTTTTAAATGTTGTAACCTTCCTAATATTAATTGTAAGGAGTGTCTTCACTGATATCATGGTGGTTTACATGAATATAGGTAGCTACAAAAAATGGGATCGTTTATAAAAAAAAAAGAATTTAAAAAATGTCCACTTTGTTGTTAAATAAAAAACTAATAGAAAATCTTCAAAAGTAGGCTCTCACAAATTGCTTTGAAATTTAATTAACTTTCATTTTTTTAAATGCTCAAATTGGATCAAAATTGTAAGCTCTAAACAAATTTGTCCAGAAAAACTTTTTTTGTCCCACTATGCGCCGCGGGTTTTTCTAAATTGGTTTATATTTTTTTGCTTCTAATATCGTTTTGATGCTAGAGAATTTAAAGAACTTGAATTTTTAATTGTATCTATATTTAAAAATGTAAACAATTAACGTATTTATAAATGCAATAATCAGAAATGATTTAAAACTAAATTCTGTTTTTCTCTTTTTCAGATAGAACAACGGCAATAGGTTCAACAATCAATCAATATTTATTAAACAAGACAGAATTAGAGCCGGGAGCAATTCACTTGCTTTTCTCAAAAAATCGGTGGGAACGAGCCAGTGATATGATAGAATCTCTGAAGTCTGGAAAAACTTTAATAGTAGATAGGTAAAAATTAGTTTTTCATTTTATAACAAAGGAATCTAAACCTAAATAAAATATCCTTAAATTTTCAATATTGCTAATTTGAACCTATTCGAAATTATACACTATGATTTTATGAATTATTGAATTTTAAACGACTTAATTTCAAGAACTTTCAGTTTTAAATGATTTAGTCTTAAACGCTTCATTTGAAATTTTTAATCTTTAAAAATTCTCTTGAAAATTTTAATTTTGAATTTGAAGTTCAATTAACTTTTTCAATTATGAAATCAATCAGTTTACTATGTGCTATTTTTAAGCGTACATTTTTAATTTCAAGGTTTTTAAATTGCAGCTTTCAAGACCTAAACAATTAAAAATTAAAAGCGTTTAATGCAATAATTGATTTTACAAGACGATTCTGATTCTGTTCAAAATTAAAAAATGTACAGATTTTAAAGCATTCAATTTAAATCCTATTCAAATATTGTTTCAGTTTAAAATATTCCATTTTTAACCTATTCAATTTGGAATTCTTTAATTAAAATAAGAACATTTTTTTAAATATTCAAACATTCAAAAGTAAACAATTTGAAACCGGATTGTTTCAAATAGAAAGTCTTGAATCGATAAAATTTCAGAGTGGTAAATTGAAACTTTAAACGTTACAATTTTAATTGTTTCATTAAAAAATTTTTAATTTTAAAAGGAAAGTGTTGAATTTTTATGTATAAATAACAATTAAACCATTATTAATTTGAAACGACTTCAAATTTAAATAATTTAAATAATAATCAAAACTTCTATTTTAAAAAGGGCTCAATTTATTAAAAAAATATTTCGATTTTTAATATTTCTAACTTAAAATTATATACCTTTGAACATTTACAAACTTATTGATTCATTCTTCAATTCATAAAAGTTTAAAATAAAAACTTCTGCATTTGAACGGCATTTAACTTGAAATTTTCTGTTCGTAAGTGTTAAAAGCTTTCATTTCATACGTGTAAATTATTGAGCATTTGTATAAAAACTTTCTGAACTAAACATTTTTTAAGGTTCAATTTTAAAAGATTAAAATTCAAAAGTGTTCGCCTATAAGAGCTTTAAATTGAGGTTCAATTTTTATTACTTTAGATACAAAAATTTTCAGCATTAACAGTTCAAATTTTTGAATTTCAATGACTTTGAAAAATGGTTGCGAACCAGAAAGTGACCGCGATTTTTTTCGATTAAAACGGCCACCCTGTTTTTGTGACATTTAAATTCAAATCAACCTGAAAATTCCTTAAGAGTGAGACTTTATTTCTTTTATTTGAAATTACCTATCTGATTATTAATTAAAATTGAGGTGAATGCACTGTTTTTTATTTTTCTCAAAATCGAAATTTTACTGGTTAGGCCCCTTTTTGAGAAACGGCTTCAGTCAGTAAATTGGAAAATTCAGGAAGCTCGAAATTTTGAAACTGTTTAAGGCTTTAAATGAAGTATCTTTTTATTTTTAACACATTGAATTTTGACCTCATTTAATTTTTCATTATATTATTGCAGGGTGTCTAGCGACCTGAAAAATCCGGGAAAATGCCGAGAATTAGTGAGCAGATCCGGAAAATCTGTAGTCATAAATTTAAATTAAAATGTTGTATTTTCTGCGTAAAATTATTTTTATTTTTTTTTTAACTTGTTTTCGGGTCAACCCGGTTTTTCGCCATCAGCCACGGACTAAGTCAAGTGCCTGATGAGATGAGGATGTTATGAATTAATTTAATACGATGTTTTAAATCTTTTACGATGATGTTGTAGTAGGTATAAAATTAGGAGCATGGTGTAATTTGGATTGGATTTCATTTTCCAACTCATGTTGAAATGTTTTTTTTTAGTTGAAATCAACTTCTTTTTGTTAAAAATTAAAATCTTTTCTGGTTTTGTTAAAAATTAATTTTTTTGGTTGAAGATTCATCATTTTAATTGAAAATTCATCTCTTTTGCTGAAAAATGAACTATTTTGTTGAACATTGTCTTTTTCTTTGGCTGAAAATTAATTTATTTTACTGACAATTTTATTATTACAGTTGAAACTTTAACTATTTATGTGACATTTTTTTGTTTTGTTTAAAAATTAATTTTCTTCAACTGTGAATGTAACTATTCCAGTTAAACATTCAATCGTTTTAATTAAAAATTAATCTCTTAGGTTGAAAATGATTTTTTTAAACTAAAAAGGTAACTATTCAATTGTTGGTTTAAACATTATCTTTTTTAGTTGAAAATTTGTCTTTTTTGGTTTAAAATTTATCTATTCCAGTTGAAGATTCATCATTTTAGTTAAAAATTCATTACTTTGGTTGACAATTTATTTTCTTTAGTTGAAAATGCATGTACTTTGTTGAAAAATTGTTTTCGGTAAAAAATTAATCTTGTGTGATAATTGATGTTCTTTAAAAATTAATGTTCTTGTTTAAAAATTCATCTTTTTGGTTAAAAATTCAAGTATTCCAGTTAAATATTCATGATTTTAGTTGAAAATTTATCTTTTTAGTTGAAAATAAAAGTACTTGATTGAAAGCTAAACTCTTTTGTTGAAAATTCATCTCTTTGGTTTAAAATTCATCAACATTTATCTTTTTTAGTTGAAAATTCGTCTTTTTTGGTAGAAATTAATCTCCTTGGTTGAAAAGTTATCGTTTTGGTTGAAAATACAACATTTCCAGTGAAAGATTCATCATTTTAGTTGAAAACTCATCTTTTTTATTTAAAATTCAACCATTCCAGTTAACGATTCATAACTATATTAAAAAATTCATCAGTTTGGTTAAAAATTAATTGTTTTAACTGAAAATTTAACTATTCAATTTTTGGTTGAATTGTTGAAAATTCGTCTTTTTTAGTAGAAGTTAATCTTCATGGTTGAAAATTTATCTTTTTGGTTGAAAAATCCAAATTTTCAGTTAAAGATTCATCTTTTTTCTTTAAAATTGAACTACTCCAGGTGAAGATTCATAATTTTATTTCAAACTTCATAAATTCGGTCAAAAATTAATTTTTTTAACTACAAATTTAACTATTCCATTTTTTATTGAAAACTTATCTTTTTTAGATCAAAATTCAACTTATTCGTGGAAAATTTATCTTTTTTAGTTAAAAATTCATTTTTTTTTTTTGAAAATTCGTATTTTTTAGTAGAAATTATTCTTCATGGTTGGACATTTATCTTTTTAGTTAAAAATTCGAATCTTCCAGTTAAATATTCATCATTTTAGTTAAAAATGCATGTATTTTGTTGAAAATTCTTTTTGGTTTTTGGTAGAAATAAATCTTCTTGATTGAAAATTTATCTTTTTGGTTGAAAATTCAACTCTTCCAGTGAAAGATTCGTCTTTTTAGTTGAAAATAAAATTACGTGGTTGAAAGTTATACTCTTTTGTTAAAAATTCATCTTTTTGGTTTAATATTCATCTATTCCAGTTGAAGATTAATCATTTTAGTTAAAAATTCATCGCTTTGTTTGAAAATTAATTGTTTTAACTGAAAATTCAAGTTTTGGTTGGCAACTTATTTTCTTTAGTTGAAAATTCATGGACTTTGTTGAAAAATTGTTTTTCGGTAAAAAATTAATCTTCTTGTTTGAGAATTGATGTTCTACATTAAAAATTAATATTCTTGTTTAAAAATTCATCTTTTTGGTTAAAAATTCAAGTATTGTTGAAAATTCATCTCTTTGTTTTAAAATTCATCACCATTTATCTTTTTTAGTTGAAAATTCGTCTTTTTGGTAGAAATTAATCTCGTTGGTTGAAAATTTATCGTTTTGGTTAAAAATTCAACATTTCCAGTGATAGATTCATCATTTTAGTTGAAAACTCATCTTTTTTATTTAAAATTCAACCATTCCAGTTAACGACCCATCACTATATTTAAAAATTCATCAGTTTGGTAAAAAATTAATTGTTTTAACTGAAAATTTAACTATTCAATTTTTGGTTGAGCTGTTCAAAATTCGTCTTTTTTAGTAGAAGTGAATCTTCATGGTTGAAAATTTATCTTTTTGGTTGAAAAATCGAAACTTTCAGTTAAAGATTCATCTTCTTTCTTTAAAATTGGACTACTCCAGGTGAAGATTCACAATTTTAGTTAAAACTTCATCAATTCGGTTAAAAATTAATTTTTTTAACTGCAAATTTAACTATTTCATTTTTTGTTGAAAAGTGATTTTTTTTAGTTCAATCATTTTAATTGAAAATTCATAACTTTGTTTGAAAATTAATTTTTAACTGAAAATTTAACTATGTCATTTTTTGTTGTTGAAAAGTTGTATTTTCTAGTTGAAAAATGTTGTATTTTATTGAAAAGACGCCTTTTTGGTAAAAAAGGGAATCTTCTTGTTTGAAAGTTAATGTTCTTGTTTGAAAATTCATCTTTTTGGTAGAAAATTCAAGTATTCCAGTTAAATATTCATCATTCTATTAAAAATTCATCTTCATAGTTGAAAATAAAACTACTTTGTTAAAAGCTAAACTCTTTGGTTAAAAGTTCATCTTTTTTCTTTAAAATTCAACTACTGCAGATGAAGATTCATAATTCTATTTAAAACTTCATCCTATTGGTTAAAAATTAATTTTTTTAACTAAAAATTCAACTACTCCATTTTTGGTTGAAAACTGATCTTTTTTAGATCAAAATTCAACTATTTCGTGGAAAATTTATCATTTTTAGTTGAAAATTCATGTATTTTTTTGGAAAATCGTCTTTTTTAGTAGAAATTAATCTTCATGGTTGGAAATTTATCTTTTTAGTTGAAAATTCGAATCTTCCAGTTAAATAGTCACCATTTTGGTTAAAAATTCATGTATTTTGTTGAAAATTCGTTTTTGTTTTTGGTAGAAATAAATCTGTTTGGTTGAAAATTTATCTTTTTTTTGGTTGAAAATTCAACTCTTCCAGTGAAAGATTCGTCTTTTTGGTTGAAAATAAAATTACGTGGTTGAAAGTTATACTCTTTTGTTAAAAATTCATCTTTTTGGTTTCATATTCATCTATTCCAGTTGAAGATTAATCATTTTAGTTGAAAATTCATCACATTGATTGAAAATTTGTCTTTTTGTCGGAAAACTAATTTTTTTAAACAAAGTTTTAACTATTCCATTTTTGGTAGAAAACTGATATCTTTTAGTTCAAAATTCAACTATTTGGTTGAAAATTGATCTTTTTTAGTTTAAAATTCAACTATTTGGTTGAGAATTCTTGTCATCTGTTGAAAAAATGTTGTTTTTCTGTAGAGAATCAATCTTTTTGTTTCAAAATTCAACTGTTTGGTTAAAAATTCATCTATCTTGTTGAAAATGTAATATTTTTACTTGAAAAGTTGGGAATCTGAAGCGGCTCAAATTGAATTTAATATAGCTCCTACATTAATTTTTCCTAAATATGCACTGAATTTTAAGTATAATATCAAATAAAAATTTGTTTCAATTATTATTCAAATTCATGGACATTAGAGATTAATTTAGGAAATGATTAATTATGTTTTTAGTATTATTTAATTATTTAATTAATCGATGGTGCTTATATATTAAAGAATGTCTTGTAATATAATTTGTCAAAGCTTTCTAAATTGAACATATTATTTGAATCCCTAGAAACTAAAAAAAACATCGTTTATAATAAACTCGCGAAACTGTATACATATTCCGGAGTCGATTGTTTTAAAGAATGCGAAATATTTGAATGGCTCTGTACTATAAAAAATTATACCTGGAAAAAATCTGGAATTGTCAGGGCATTTTTTTCCCGTATTTGAGTAGATACCCTGCAATAAATGTCTCATTTTTCTGATACACATGATGTTTTGACTATTAATTTCAAGGTATTCTGCTAAAAGAATATTAATTTTGTAAACTTTTCTAGTATTTTGTAGTACTTTCTTAACTAATAATGACGCGCGAAATTGAAACACAATATCGCAAGAGAAACCCGGGAAAAATGTTAATTCCGATCCGTGAAATCCGGGAATTTAAAAACGAAATTTCGCTAGACACCCTGTTATTGAAGAAAAAACATTAATCAAATAAATTTCTTTTTAATTGAAAAAGATATGCTGCTTCTGGAGCAGCATACGCGGCTGCGAACACCGGAGAAGATCTGGAATCGTGTAAGAAGCCAGACATAGGACTTCCTCGTCCAGATCTCGTGGCTTACCTGAATGTTGACGAAGAGAAACAAAACCTTCGAGGTGGCTGGGGCGAGGAGAGGTTCGAGAAACAAGAAATGCAACGAAAAGTAGCCGCTAATTTTGAGATACTTAAAGAGGACAATTGGGAAGTGATTGATGCTAATCAAGATGTCGAGGAAGTCCATAAACAGCTAATGGCAGCTGTAATCAAAGTCATAGAGCGAGTGAAACACACGTCGATTCAAGAACTATACAAGAAAGATTAGGAAATCGCTTTCTTTTTAGTTTTAAGGGGCAAGGTTTAATTTATGAATTTTGTTTCAGAGTTTATGAAACGTAATTAGGGACGCCTTAAAATTTACTGAAGAGCACTGAAGAATATTCAGCCTGTTTAGAGTGATAGTTTTACCTCGAAAATAATATTTTTAATATAAAAACAATTTCAGAAGTTATATTTAGAGAAAACGTTTGATTATCATTAAATGTTTCAATTGCGACGTATTTACATTATATTAATGAATGTTGGTATTTTTTGAAATGGAGGACTTTTTTTCAACGGGTTTAACATTTTTATATCAAAGTAACCTCTGTTTTAATTTCCTACATTAGTCGAACTGATGGAGAATCCGCTGTTTACAGTATTTTAAATATTACACATTTATGAATAAACAAGATGTAATACAGATTTTTGGGATTTTATTTACGACAGGATGTCAACTCACCAGGGAAACCTGGAAAACCCTGGAATTGTCATGGTATTTTTGTATACCTGGAAAAACCTGGAAATCTCAGTGAATTTTTTTTTGCAGTCAAGGAATTTCTTCGAGAGCGTGCTTGAATTATTTCACAATTGTAATATAACATTAAATAAGAATGTTTTTTATTCGTAAAGGTAGCTTTATATTACTGGATTTAACTACTTTGTTGAAAATTCGTCTTTTTTTGGGTTAGAAATTAATTTTTTTAACTCCTAATTTAATTTTTAAATTCTTCTTTTTGATTGAAAATTAATCTGCTTTTGTTGAGGATTCAACTGTATTATTGTTCATTGTCTTTTTTGAATGAAAATTCAACTACTTGATTGTAAGTTGAACTTCTTTGTTAAGAATAAATTTTTTGGTTGAAGATTCATCATTTTAGTTGAAAATTCATCTCTTTGGTTGAAAATGTAACTATTTTGTTGGAAATTCGCCTTTTTTGGTAGAAAATTTATCTATTTAGTTAAAAATTCACCTACTTGATTAAAAGTAGAACTACTTTGTCAAAAATTAATTTTTTTTGGGTGAAGATTCATCTTTTTGGTTGAAGATTCATCTTTTTGATTGAAAATCAATCTGTTTTTGTTAAGGATTCAACTATTTAGTTGTTAATTGTCTTTTTTGAATGAAAATTCAACTACTTGATTATAAATAATTTAATGTTGATTGTTTTTCGTCTTGATTATTGTACTTGATTATAAGTTGAACTTCTTTGTTGAAAATTCATTCTTTTGGGTAAATATTCATCTTTTTCGTTGCAAATTCATCTCTTTAACTGAAAATGTAACTGTCTCGTTGAAAACTCGTCTTTTTTGGTAAAAAAAATCATCTGTTTGGTTAAAAATTCATCTACTTGATTTAAAGTTGAACTACTTTTTTAAAAATTCATTTTTTTTTTTGCGTTGACGATTCATTATTTTAGTTGAAAATCTAACTATCTCGTTGAAAATTCGTCTTTTGGTCATAAATTCATCTACTTGGTTGAAAATTCACATACTTGGTTAAAAGTTGAACTTGTTTGTTAAAAATTTATTCTTTTGGGTAAAGGTTTATCTTCTTGGTTGAAAATTCATCTTTTTAGTTGAAAATGTAACTATCCCGTTTAAAATTCGTCTTTTTGGCAAAAAAATTCACCTATTTGGTTAAAAATGCATCTACTATGTTAAAAGTTGAACTACTGTTTTAAAAATTAATTTTTCTAATGCTGAAAATTGATCTGTTTATGTTGAGGATTCATCTATTTTGTTGGTAATATTTTTTTTTTTAATGAAAATTCGACTTCTTGATTGTAAGTTGAATTTCTTTGTTAAAAATAATTTGTTGTTGAATATTCATCATTTTATTTGAAGATTCATCATTTTAGTTGAACATTCATCACTTTGGTTGAAAATGTAACTTTATTGTTGAAAATTCATCTTTTTTGGTAAAAAAATTCATCTGTTTGGTTGAAAATCCACTTACTTGGTTAAAAGTTGAACTGCTTTGTTAAAAATTGATTATTTTGGATAAAGATTTAGCTTCTTGGTTCAAAATTCATCTCTCTGGTTGAAAATGTAACTATATTGTTGAAAATTGGTCTTTTTTGAAAAAAAAATCATCTATTTGGTTGAAAATGCACTTACTTGGTTAAAAGTTTAACTACATATGTAGTTAAAATTCATTTTTTTGTGTGAAGATTCGTCTTCTTGGTTGAAAATTCATCTCTTTGGTTGAAAATGTATTAATTTGGTTGGAAATTCGCCTTTTTTGGTAGAAAATTTATCTATTTAGTTAAAAATTCATTTACCTGGGTAAAAGTAGAACTACTTTGTTAAAAATTAATTTTTTTTTGGGTGAAGATTCATCTTTTTGGTTGAAGATTGATCTTTTTGATTGAAAATTAATCTGTTTTTGTTGAGGATTCAACTATTTTGTTGGTAATTCGTCTTTTTTGGATGAAAATTCAACTACTTGATTGTAAGTTGATCTTCTTTGTTGAGAATAATTTTGGTTCTTGAATAATCAGTTTATTTAAAGATTCATCATTGTAGTTGAAAATTCATCTCTTTGGTTGAAAATGTAACTATTTTGTTGGAAATTCGCCTTTTTTGGTAGAAAATTTCGCCATTCAGTAAAAAATTCACCTACTTGATTAAAAGTAAATCTACTTTGTTAAAAGTTCCTTTTTTTGTGTGTGAAGATTCATCTTTTTGGTTGAAGATTCATCTTTTTGTTTGAAAATTAATCTGTTTTTGTTGAGGATTCAACTATTTTGTTACCAATTGCCTTTTTTGAATGAAAATTCAACTACTTGATTATAAGTTGAACTTCTTTGTTGAAAATTCATTGTTTTGGGTAAATATTCATCTTTTTCGTTGCAAATTCATCTCTCTGACTGAAAATGTAACTATCTCGTTTAAAATTCGTCTTTTTGGTAAAAAAATTCACCTATTTGGTTAAATATTAATCTATTTTGTTAAAAGTTGAACTACTTTTTTTAAAAATTAATTTTTTTCATGCTGACAGTTTATCTTTTTTTGTTGAGGATTCATCTATTTTGTTGGTAATACGTCTGTTTTTAATGAAAATTCGACTTCTTGATTGTAAGTTGAACTTCTTTGTTAAAAATAATTTTTTGTTGAATATTCATCATTTTTCATCATCACTTTGTTCAAAGTTCCTTTTTTTTTGGGTGTGAAGATTCATCTTCTTGGTTGAAAATTCATCTCTTTGGTTGAAAATGTAACTATTTTGTTGGAAATTCACCTTTTTGGTAGAAAATTTCGCCATTCAGTTAAAAATTCACCTACTTGATTAAAAGTAAAACTACTTTGTTAAAAGTTTCTTTTTTTTTGTGTGAAGATTCATCTTTTTGGTTGAAGATTCATCTTTTTGATTGAAAATTAATCTGTTTTTGTTGAGGATTCAACTATTTTGTTGGTAATTCGTATTTTTTGGATGAAAATTCAACTACTTGATTATAAGTTGATCTTATTTGTTGAGAATAAATTTTGTTGTTGAATAATCATCATTTTATTTGAAGATTCATCATTTTAGTTGAAAATTCATCTCTTTGGTGGAAGATGTAACTATTTTGTTAGAAATTCGTCTCTTGCTAAAAAATGCATCTATTTGGTTGAAAATTAACCTGTTTGACTAAAAGTTCATTCTTCTGGGTAATGATTCATCTTCTTGGTTGAAAATTCATCTTTTTGTTTGAAAATTAATCTGTTTTTGTTGAGGATTCAACTATTTTGTTACCAATTGCCTTTTTTGAATGAAAATTCAACTACTTGATTATAAGTTGAACTTCTTTGTTGAAAATTCATTGTTTTGGGTAAATATTCATCTTTTTCGTTGCAAATTCATCTCTCTGACTGAAAATGTAACTATCTCGTTGAAAACTCGTCTTTTTTGGTAAAAAAATCATCTGTTTGGTTACAAATTCATCTACTTGGTTAAAAGTTGAACTACTTTTTTAAAAATTCATTTTTGTTGTTGAAGATTCATTATTTTAGTTGAAAATTCACATGCTTGGTTAAAAGTTGAACTTCTTTGTTAAAAATTTATTCTTTTGGGTAAAGGTTTATCTTGTATACCATTAAGCCATTTCCCTTTCAGGGTAGGCGTGACACTACCCGATTCGGGTAGTGTTTCTAGGTTGATAGCTTGTAGTAAAATAACTACAAGTGTGGGCTCACCACACCCACGATGTGCCAACAGCACTCGGTTTTCTCGAAGGGTCACCCATTCAAGTACTAACCGCACCCAACGCTGCTTAACTTCAGTGATCTGACGAGAACTGGTTTTTTCAGCGTGGTATGGCGTCTTGGTTGAAAATTCATCTTTTTGGTTGAAAAGGTAACTATCTCGTTTAAAATTCGTCTAGTTGGTAAAAAAATTCACCTATTTGGTTAAAAATTCATCTACTTTGTTAAAAGTTGAACTGCTGTTTTAAAAATTAATTGTTGGTAATACGTCTTTTTTAATGAAAATTCGACTTCTTGATTGTAAGTTGAACTTCTTTGTTAAAAATAATTCTTTGTTGTTGAATATTCATCAATTTAGTTGAAGATTCATTATTTTAGTTGAAAAGTCAGCTCTTTGCTTGAAAATGTAACTAACTCGTTGAAAATTCGGCTTTTTTGTTAAAAAAATAATCTTGTTAGTAGAAAACTCACCCTTCTGTTAATATGTGTGATGCAAACGTCAACTCTTTTGTTAAAAATGACTTTTCTTGTTGAAAATCCATATTTTTGGGTTACAAAATCAAATTTTCTTTTGTAGAAATCTTTTTTGGTTAAAAATGCAACTTGAAAAGAGATTTATGATGCTATTAATATTAAATATTGAGTGAGTGACGAGTTGGGATTTGTGCTCGGATTCATGGTTGTGTCGTTGTGAAATGCTAAAGGTGTAAATCCAAAAATATTCATTAAACCTTTTGTTTCGCAGCTATAGGGGAGTTTCAGCTTTCAGCACCGGCCGAAGAGGAAACGAGGGAGCTCCAATGTCTCATACGTGCATTCCTCTCTCTCTGTGTGTGTGTATGTGTGTGTTTGCAATGAAATTAACTCCTACTCGCGAGGAATAAATGGAATATGTATGCGTTTAGCATGACAAAAAAGCTGAGCCACGTTAGTATACGAAGCCTTGAAAATGCCGAGCCCCACGTCCCACTCCACCAATAGCAGTGGCTAACTTACTCAAGTCTGAGTCCTAGACTGAGTCTGAACACACAGAAGACAGATTAACAAAACGGAAGAAATTTCAGTCGCAGCACACCAGCACTCATTCCTAAATTGCTAGACAGTATAGAAACCTCTTCGAAGGTCCTTCCGCAATCAGGCCTATCAGGGGTCTCCAGTTTGAATAATGATTTTTCCCGATTAGATAACCAGAATTCTAGCCCCCAGATAAAGATGTGGATAAGAAGGGGGAAAATTATTCTAAGATAAGCTAGACCTATCGCATATTTCGCATTATCTCCAGATAATGCGATACCCGCAGATTAGATAGTTTTTTTTTCTTTATATGTGTATTCTTAGGCAAGTTTTCATTTTTCAGATACTCATTTATCTAGTGTCTTCAGTTACGAGCATTTCAAATGTATATTTAAATTTTAATCAATTTTATTGTGGTTTCTAATATTTTTATCACGTTTATGTTTGCAGGGCTGCTACAGGTCAGGGAATTCCAGAAAGCCAGGGAATTTAAAGCTCGTCAGGGAATGTCAGGGAATTTTCGATTAAATGAAGTTGAAGTTAATTTTATTATTTTCTTGAAAATTTAGCAATTTTATTTAAATATCATTCTATTTGGTTGAAACTGATCTTTTCGGGTTGATAATTGATCTATTTTGGTAGAAAATGCATCTTTTTTGTTTAAAAATTGCAATTGTTTCGTTGGAAATTAATTTGTTTTGGTTGAGGATTCAACTATTTTCTTCAAAATTCGTCTTTTTTGGTTGAATTAAACTGTTTTTGGCTTAAAATAAAAGTATTTGTTAGTTGAAATATCAACTATTACATTTTTCGTCGTTAATTCATCTTTTTTTGTTGAAGATTCAACTACTTATTTGAGAATAGAACTACTTTGTTGAAAATTCATTTTGTTGGTTGGTCATTGGTCTTTTTTGTGTGAATATTTAACTATTTTGTTGAAAATTCATTTTTGTTGTTGTTAAAGATTCTTTATTTTAGTTAAAAATTCATTTCTTTTACTGCAAATTTAACTATTCCATTTTTGTGTGTAAAATTGTTATTTTTTGAAAGAAATATAAACTTCGTGGTTGAAAATTTATCTATTTGGTTGAAAATTTAACTATTTCCTTGAAAATTTATTTTATTTGGTTGAAAAATTGTGTTTTTACTGAGAATTTAACTGTTCTATCTTTGGTTAAAAATTCATTTCTCTGGTTGAAAAATTTTTTTGTTGGTTAAAATTTTTTTTCTAACTGAAAATTTAACTATTCTATTTTTGGTTGGAAATTAGTTTTTTTTAGTCATCTTTTCGGTTATATATTCATCATTTTAGTTAAAAATGTATTCCTTTGGTTGAACATTTAACTATTTCATTGAAAATTCTTTTTTGTTGGAAATTCAATTACTCGCGGTTACAAGTTAAATTAATTGGTTAAAAATGAATTTTGTTGGGTAATGATTGATCATTTTAGTTGAAAACTTATTTCTACGGTTGAAAATTTAACTATTTTGTTAAAAATTAATTAAAAAATGTTAATATATACCTATTTCATTTTTGGTTTAAAATTGATCTTTCACAGTTGAAAATGCAACTATTTATTTGAAATTTAATGTATTTTATTAAAAACGCATATTCTTCACGTTGAAACTTCGTCTTTTTTTGTAAAATATTAATCTTTTTGGCGAAAAATTCTTTTTTTTTTGTAAACTCAACTAGGGTGGGTTGAAAGCTGAACTGTTCTGATAAAAATTCATTCTTTTAGTTGATGATTCATCATTTCAGTTGAAAATTCATCGGTTTAGTTGAAAATTTGACTATTTTGTTGAAAATTATTTTTCTTATGTTGAAAATTCATTTTGTTGGTTGGTCATTGGTCTTTTTTGTTGTGAATATTGAACTATTTTGTTGAAAATTCATTTTTATGTTAAAGATTCTTCATTTTAGTTAAAAATTCATTTCTTTTACTGCAAATTGAACTATTCCATTTTTTTTTTCTTTTGTAAAATTGATCTTTTTTAAAGAAATATCGAAAGAAATATAATCTTCGTGGTTGAAAATTTATCTGTTTGGTTGAAAATTTAACTATTTCCTTGAAAATTTATTTTATTTGGTTGAAAAATAATGCTTTTACTGAGGATTTAACTGTTCTATCTTTGGTTAAAAATTAATTTCTCTGGTTGAATTTTTTTTTTTGTTGAAAATTATTTTTCTAACTGAAAATTTAACTATTCTGTTTTTGGTTGGAAATTATTGTTCTTAGTTGAAGAATCATTTGCTTTGCAGAAGATTAGTCTTTTTGGTATAAAATTCATCTTTTCGATTTAATATTCACAATTTTAGTTAAAAATGTATTTCTTTGGCTGAAAATTTTACTATTTCGTTGAAAATTCTTTTTTGTTGGAAATTCAATTACTTGCGGTTACAAGTTCAATTATTTTGTTAAAAATTAATTTTGTTGGGTAATGATTGATCGTTTTAGTTAAAAAATTATTTCTACGGTTGAAAATTGAACTATTTTGTTAAAAATTAATTAAAAAATGTTTATATATACCTATTTCATTTTTGGTTGAAAATTGATCTTTCACAGTTGAAAATTCAACTATTTATTTGAAATTTAATGTATTTTATTAAAAACTCATATTCTTCACGTTGAAAATTCGTCTTTTTTTGTAAAATATTAATCTTTTTGGCGAAAAATTCTTTTTTTTTTAACTCTTTTTTGAAAGAAATCTCGAAAGAAATATAATCTTCGTGGTTGAAAATTTATCTGTTTGGTTGAAAATGTAACTATTTCCTTGAAAATTTATTTTATTTGGTTGAAAAATAATGCTTTTACTGAGAATTTAACTGTTCTATCTTTGGTTAAAAATTCATTTCTCTGGTTGAAAATTTTTTTCTAACTGAAAATTTAACTATTCTATTTTTGGTTGGAAATTATTTTTTTTAGTTGAAGAATCATTTTCTTTGCAGAAGATTTGTCTTTTTGGTATAAAATTCATCATTTCGATTGAATATTCATCATTTTAGCTAAAAATGTATTTCTTTGGTTGAAAATTTAACTATTTCGTTGAAAATTCTTTTTTGTTTGAAATTCAATTACTTGCGGTTACAAGTTAAATTAATTTGTTAAAAATTAATTTTTTTGGGTAATGATTGATCATTTTAGTTAAGAACTTATTTCTACGGTTGAAAATGTAACTTTTTTTTTAATTTATCTTAAAATGTTTATATATACCTATTTAATTTTTGGTTGAAAATTGATCTTTCACAGTTGAAAATTCAACTATTTATTTGAAATTTAATGTATTTTATTAAAAACTCATATTATTCACGTTGGAAATTCGTCTCTTTTGGTAAAATATTAATCTTTTTGGCGAAAAATTCTTTCTTTTTTTTGTTGAAAATTCAAGTAGGGTGGGTTGAAAGTTGAACTGTTTTAATAAAAATTCATTCTTTTAGTTGATGATTCATCATTTAAGTTGGAAATTCATCGGTTTGATTGAAAATTTGACTATTTTGTTGAAAATTATTTTTTTATGTTGAAAATTAATTTTGTTAATTGGAAATTGAACTATTTCATTTTTGGTTGAAAATCCCTTTTTTAGATGAAAATTAAACAGATTGGATAATTTAAAATTTTAAATGACTGATTTCATCATTGAGTCAAATTGACTAATTTGAAAAGGCTCTTTTGACTATTTTGACAGTTGCCGAATCCGCATGATTTGAATCAGTCAAAATTGACTTTGAATCAGTCACTTTCGAATATAATTTCGAAAGGAATTTGGAATTCTCTTTTATTCTAATTCAAAGTATTCCTTTTACTCAGGAATTTTATTTTTCGGGATTTTTCAATTGTTTCAATTGCTATTCCACACTTTTTCATGTGCTAAATTGTAGAGATAAACATTGAGGGTCAACGGATAAAAAGTTCATTTTTAGGATAATCGGTCTCTTTAAATTCGGTCAGCTTTCACTTAGACGATGTTAAAACATTTTTTTAAATCAATTTTTGAATAATAATTTGAAATTGAAAGTCTAGAAAATAAACTTTTAAAATTAACTTCTAAAATTAAAAGTATTTTAAACAATTTCCCATTGTTTTCTTTATTTAATAACTAGCAGTACCTGCCAGAATTTTTATTTTAAAATATTAAAAAAAAATAATTCAAAAATCCATAATAACAAATTTTTAAATACATAGGGTTTTAAAAATTTTTGAAACGATTTAAACTGATTTAATAAATAAAATATGATAGAATATCGGTTGTTGAATTTTTTCTCAGAAAGAAGAAAAATCTTTTTTTTACGTGCTATTTTAAAGTTATGAGGAAATAAATTACACTTAGCAGTCGACGGAAAAGATGTTTGGCAAAGGTTTTGTAGAACTTCAAAACCTTTGAAAAATAATAAATTTGAAATAAAAATACACGATACTGTACTACTTTACGAATAAAAAACTATTTTAAATATTAGGAATTATGATTCGCGCGCTGAAAAGTTTCTTCTTGGCTGTCAGATTCTCAATATAAATATTTCAGGGTGGCTTCTAAAAACAAAAACAAATTCTTTGTTTTTTCCTGGTTGAAATACATTTTTGTAAGTCAATAAAATTTAAAAATTAAAACTTTAAAACCTGAAAAAGTTTTCAATTTAAGTATTGAATACTTGACAGTAAAATTATAAGGCATCAGAAATCTTCTGAATTTAAAGTATTTAAAATTGAAATTAAACAATTTTAAATTCATAAAATTAAACTTTTAATAATGTAAAATTAAAAATTAGAAGCCCTGTTATAAAAAAATTATAGCTCTGTTAATACCATAATTTTTAAATGTTGTAGTCAAAAACCCTTTCCAATCATTTTAAATGTCACCCATTTAATATCACATAAAATTATTCAATTTTCAATGAGATTGATCTAAAATTCTTTCGACTTTGAAATGTTTAATTTTTTATTTTCAATTGTTTTTCTGGATTGAAAGAGGAAATTTTTTATTTTCAACATTTTTATTGCAAAGTGTCTAAAACGGCAGGCCGGACTATATAGGCGGAGTATATAGTGATTGGTGAAAATTTTGACCATATTTTGGCCGTGTGAATATCCTCAACCTTTTTATTGAGTTTGAAGGGAGGAAATTTTTGGTTTCATTTTTTTCTGAATTGGAGAAGGGAGTTTAAAAAAAATAATTTTAATTAATATTTTAATCGCGTTGAAGCGGGGCAGATACTTTATTTTCAAAATTGTTCTTATAATGAAAGGGAAGAATTTTTATTTTCAATCTTTCTATGAATCGGAAGAGATCATTTTTTATTTTTAACATTGTTAGAGAGTTGAATGGGGTCAAATTTTCTATTTTTATCATTTGGCTTGGGATGAAAAAGGGGAATTTTGTAGTTCAATTTTTGTTGTCGAAGTTTTGAGTTTAAAATGAAATTGTGCACTGTGCAGTCTCGAATACTTAAATATTATATAATTATTATATAATTTTAAAACAGTTTCATTTCCAAGGCATCTTTAAAATTATCCAGTTTTGAAATCTTTAATTTGAAAATATTTCTTTTTAAATCTCTTAATTTTTCTTTTTTTTTCTTTCTTTTTTCTACTTATTTTTTTAATTTCTCAGGAAGCTTATAAAATCCCTTATAATCCCACCTTACGAAAAAGTATTATAGGAAATTTAATATAGGTCTATATCGATTTTCCTATAATCAATTTCTCATAATTTTTTCACGATTATAGAAAGATCATTATAGAAAATCGGTTTAAAACAATGATGTTTATATAGAAATTTTTTTATTATCAATATTAATGAATAATATTGCAAAACAAATGAAATTAGAAGAATTAATAAGTTAAATAATTATAATAAATAATATTTATAAATTAATATTAATGAATAAAGTTTAAATAGGGAAAGAGAAACCGCAAACGAATTACCGAATTTCAAAAGAGTTAAAAGATTTCAAATAGGTCAATATATTTCAACGAATTTCAAAGAATTTCATGGGATTTTATTGGCTTTCCAAACATTTCAACTAATTCTAAAGTATTTTATCGGTTTAAGGGATTTTAGGAGTTTTCAAATGTTACCAAAAATTTCCGGGATTTTAGAGGATTCCAAAAGATTTAAAGAGATTTCAAAAATTTCTAGGGATTTCAAAGATTTTTGTAGAATTTCCAAAAGTTTGAAGAGATTTCTAGAAAACTTTGGAAAATAGATTTAATGAAATTAAATTTCAAGAAGTTTCTAACGATTCCAAATATTCAAAGAGATTTCAAAGATTTCTAGGGATTTGAGCGTTTTTCTTTTTAGAGAACTTGAATGAGTGAGTTCAGTGTATTTTCTATTCCAGGGATTTCAAAGGATATTTACATATTTTAATGTATTTTTACGTTTTCCAAAGGAAAGATTTGAGTTGATTCAAAAGATCAAAATTCAAGAGATTTAACATTTTTAAGGTATTTCAAAGAATTTTGTTGGATTTCCATAGATTTCAGGGGATTTCGAGAGAACTTTCGGAAATAAATCATATTAATTAAATGTTAAGGCATTTCAAGGAATTTCGCAAGATTTAAAGAATTTTATTAAATCACCATGGATTTCACAGATTTTTAGGGATTTGAACGGTTTTTTAGAGATCTTTAATGTATACCATTAAGCCATTTCCCTTTCGGGGTAGGCGTGACACTACCCGATTCGGGTAGTGTTTCTAGGTGGATAACTTGTAGTAAATAACTACAAGTGTGGGCTCACCACACCCACGATGTGCCAACAGCACTCAGTTTTCTCGAATGGTCACCCATCCAAGTACTAACCGCGCCCAACGCTGCTTAACTTCAGTGATCTGACGAGAACTGGTTTTTTCAGCGTGGTATGGATGTTGGCCATGAATATATTTCATTTAAATATTCAAAGGATTTCAAATTACTTCTTATTTTCATTTTTTTTTCTTACGATTTCCAAAGGACAGATTTCTAGGGATTTTTTTTGAGATTCCAAAGGATTTTAAGAAATTTCAAGAATTTCGAGCGATTTAAGAGAATTTTGTAGGATTTTCGAAGATTTCAAGGGGTTTTAGAGAAATTTGGAAAATAAGTGAAATGAAATTTCAAGGGGTTCATAGCGATTTCAAACGATTTTTAGGTATTTGAAGGAATTTCACAACCTTCAAAGGATTTTATTGAATTTTCAAGGATTTCAAAGGATTTCATAGATTTCTAGGGATTTGAACTATTTTTATATAATTTAAAATTATTTCTACTTATTTAAATGGATTTGTACAATTTATAGAGAACTTTCGGGAATAAATTAAATTTTATTCCAAGGGACTTTAACGGGTTTTAACGATTTCAAGGGGTATGAAGAAATTCAACAAATTTTGAAGGATTTTGAAGATTTAAAGTTATTTTGAAAGATTGAAAAGAATTTCAAGAGATTTACAAATTTTCAAGGGATGTTAAAGTATTTTGTAGAATTTCCAAATATTTAAAGGAATTTCAAAGAGTTATTTCACAAGATATAAAGGATTTGATAGATTTTGTTTCAAAATTCATCTTTCTTGGTTGAAAATTAACTTTTTTGTTGAAAATCCAACTGTTTTAAAAAAAAATCGTCTTTTTGCTTGAAAATTTAACTATTTGGTCAATTCAACTATTTTGTTGAAAAATTGTCTCTTTTGATTAAAAGCTCAACTATTTTATTATAAATGCAACAATTTGGTAAAAAATTTATTATTTTTTTGAAGTTCAAATATTTGGTTCAAAATTCATCTTTCTTCGTTGAAGAAAAAAAATCGTTGCTTGAAAATTGAACTATTTGGTTAACTATCTGCTTAATTCAACTATTTTGTTGAAAATTCGCCTCGTTTGATTGAAAGCTCAACTATTTGGCTGTAAATGCAACTATTTGGTAAAAAAATAATTATTTTTTTAAATTAATTTATTTGGCTTAAAATAATTCTTTGTAGAAAATTCGTCTTCTTGGCTTGAAAATTCAAATATTTGGTTGAAGTTTTTTTGTTGTTAAAAATTTGACCATAAAATTGAAAATTCATTTTTTTAGGTTGAAAATTCAACTATTTTTTTAAAACTTTGATTAATTTATTAAAAATTCATCTCTTTTGCTGGAAAGTTCTCAACTGGTTCGTTTTAAATGTAACTGTTTGGTAGAAAATTATATATATTTTTAAAATTTAACTATTTGATTGAAAAAAAATCTTTCCGGTTTAAAAGTCAACTGTTTTCTGAACTATTCGACTTTTTAACTTTAAAAGTTAACTCTTTTGTTAAAAATTAGTGTTTGGGTTGAAAATTCATTTCTTTTGGTTAAAAATTCAACTATTTTGTTAAAAATGGAATATATGTCGAGTTGAAATCTTAGGAATTTGAAACGTTTCATAATTTAAGTGAATTTATTCTCCTTCTATTACCCCATTTTCTTAAAAATCGCCCCATTTTCCCTTTTTCAAGAGCATTTTTGGCTGTGAAGTCTGTTAAAGCATTATAATTGTTCAGTAACCTCAAGTTCAAAATGTTTAAAATTAATGTTCCTAAAGTTCAAAATTAATGTAAATTATAAACTTCTCTCATTTGAAAATAATCCAAGTTGACAAGTTTAACAGCTCAGAAAGAAATATTCGAGGGGTCGACCACTCTGATTTTTCGTGTACCAGGAATATATTCCCTAAAGAATATTCGGAAATATACAGAATATATCGGAATATTGGGGAATACAAAGAATATGAAGAATATAAGAATATGTAGGAATATGAGGGAATATTTGGGAATATGAGACAATATTTCGGAATATATTTAAATTTTGCATATTAAATTACATATTATATACATTCTCGCCCTTTCCTTCAAACACCATAATTTTTATTTTATTTATGTTAATTTTGAGGCCTATGTTCTTCATGCTTATATTCAGTTTGCTCAACATGCTTAACAAATCTTCGATTGACTCTGCCGTTACAACCTTATCATTTGCAAACGCTAACCCACGTACCATCACTGTCCCGAGATCCACAAATAATCATAAATTCACGGAATAATAAATGAATAAACAAACAAATAAGGGGTCATCCACCAATTACGTAAGGTGTTTTTCTGAAATTTGTAACCCCCTCCCCCCATGTAAAATACCGTGAGATTTGCTGTCCCCTCCCTCCCTCTTCAAATCTTGCTAAGATTTTATAAACTTAGGAAACGAAATTATATATAAAATATGAACTCTGTTAATTAAATAAACGTGGAAGCTCAACGAAATTAGTTTTAAAAAAATAAATGTGTTAATAACAATAAGTATTTAGTTACAATTTTAGTACAATTTAGTACAATTTTATAATATCTTCAGTGCCTGAAATGTTGCGAAGTCCGACACAATTTGTGTATTCTATTATTATTATTCTTTACTTTATAAATTAACAAAATTCCTATTTATTTATCGCATGCTTCACAGACGTTCCCCCCTTTTTCCGGTTTTTACTTAAATGCGAACTGAATTATTAGAACCAAATAAGAAAATCCAACTATTCTTGGTTGAAAATTCAACTATTTTGTGGAACATTCGTCTTTTTGATTTGAAAATTCTTCTCTTTTTGTAGAAATTTAATCTATTTTTGTTAAAAATGTAACTGTCTGGTAAAAAATAATCTGTTTAAGTTGAAAATTCACATTTTCGGGTTAAAAATTCAACTGTTATGTAGGAAACTCTTATTTTGGGCTCGAAAATTAAACAATATGGTATACAATTCAGTAATTTCGTAGCAAGGTCCACAAGTTGGTAGAAAACTTAACTATTTGGTCGAAAGTTGAACTACTTTGTTAAAAAATCTCATTTTTATAGTTGAAGATTCATAATTTTAGTTAAAAATTAATTTCTTCAGTTTAAAATTTAATTATCTCGTTGAAAATTCGTTTTACTTTTTTGGCTGAAAACTATTTTTTTACAGAAAATTTAACTATTACATTTTTTGTGAAAAATTGACCTTTGTTAGATGAAAATTCAACTATTTGGTTGAAAATTCATATTTTTTTTTAGAAAAATAATCCTCTTGGTTGAAAATTAGTTGATGTATTTTGTTGAAAATTCTTCTTTTTTGGTAGAAAATCAATTTTTTGTTATAATTGCAACTGTTTGGTTGAAAATTAATCTGTTTTAGTTGACAATTCAAGTATTTTGTTGAAAATTCGTCTTTTTTGTTTAAATTCAACTGTTTTTGATTTAACATAAAAATATTTTTTGGTTACAATATCTATGACATTTTTTTAAAATTAATCTTCTTAGGTTGAAAAATCAACTCCTTCGTTAAAAGTTGAACTACTTTCTCAAAAATTAATTTTTTTGTATGAAGATTCATAATTTTAGTTGAAAATTCATCTATTTGATTGAAAATTAACTGTTTTGTACAAAGCTCGTCTTTCTGGCTTAAAAACTCAATATGTTAGATGAAGTTTTTTTTCTTTATTGTCTGAAAAATCTTTTTTGGTTGAAAATTAAACTCTTGTTGAAAACTTGTCGTTTTGATTTGAAAGTTTATCTCTTTTGTTAGAACTTTCATCTTTTTTCAATTTAAATGTTTTTGATTTAAGATAAGAATCTTTTCGTGGTTAAAATATTAACTATTATATTTTTTTATTGAGAATTCATCTTGTTTGTTTAGAAATTCAAATAGGTAATTTATACACGGCACCTTAAATCAGATTGGACCATTTAAAAGCTAAGCATTAAAACTTTATCAAGTTCAAAGAAAGATATGTAAAATTAAATAATATCAATTTAGAAAACCTAACAATTCGAAGTCATAATCACTCATAATGAAACAATAAACAATTTCAAAATTAAAGTAATAATATGTATTGAAACTTAAACAATTTTGAATTTAAAGTATTTTAAACTAACAATCTAAAATTAGTTATCCGAAGTCAATATATTTTAAACTTGTATGAATGACAAGTAAATTATTATTCAATTTATAATAATTGCATAATAATTGCAAAGGCACCAGATAAAAAGCAATACAAATACAATCGGTGAACGGAAGGGAAGGAATCGGGGAATTGGGGAATATAATATTTCAGAATATTTGTGAATATTTAGGAATACTTCGGAATATGTGGGAATATGTAGGAATATAAAGAATATCAAGAATATTTGGGAATATAACCCAGATTCAGAATGCTTCAGCTGAAAGAATGTTGTAAAAAAATTGTTTTATCTTTAAAGTTTATTGCGATTGTTCAAGGAATATTTTAAAATAAATGATAATTATAATTACAATATTATCTTTAAAAATTTGATCCGACTTATTTCGAAATTCCATGCGACTCTCTTTGTAATTTCTCATCCTCGTTGATTTGAATTGAAAGAATTTCTTTAACGAGAACTGTCTCTTCGGCGGAATGAATCGAAGTAAAAAATACAGGTTTTATAAATTTAGAAACTATCATTCTATCTCGCCCGAAGGAGATAGAAAGAAAAGACAGTTGTGGCTCAGCCTGAAGGGAAACGTCGACAGATTTGATGTCAGATAGGAGGATTTGGACGTGTAGACGATTTTTTTCGGTCTTTCTGCTTTGAGATGGTCATGGGATTTTAGACTCTAGGAGGAAGACAGAGGAATGAGGATGCCATCGCATCGGTTTAATTTAAATTTTTAAATTACCCACGCAAAATTGAAAATGTGGCATTGAGGGGGCGGAGGCCTTGGTCTGAATGTGAGCGTTTCCTCATCCCCTTGAAAATGTGGCGGCTGCCGGCTGGCAGAAAGAAATTCAGAGTGGCTGGAAAAAGAAAACGCGACGGTACGTTATATCGATTCCGACGAAGACTGCGCCCTAGCTGCTTGAGACCGTCGACCGTATACCTTTACACTCCTTTAATTATACGTGAACTGACCTGACCAAACACACAAAAAGGCCCTTTATTCTATTATACTGAGATCACTTTTTTTCCTATTTTAAAACAATAATCTTCTGCAAAGCTGTTTCATTAGTTATCGAGAATCTTTGACGAAATATATTGCATTTTCAACAAAATAGTTAAATTTTCAAATAAAGAAGATAACTTTTGTAGAAGACAGTTGAATTTCCATCTCGAAAAGTTGAATTTTCGTCGAAAAAGTTCATTTTCAGACAAAAGAGATGCATCCTCAACCAGGATGATGATTCTTCAAAAAAAGACTAGTTTTCTACTTTAATAGATGAAAATTCAACAAAAAACATGAATCTTCAACTTATAAAGAACAAATTTTCAACTGAAAATTGAAAAACTACATTTTCAGATACAAAATTAATTTTTAACAAAGAAAAACGAGTTTCCAACAAAATAGTTAAATTTTCAAATAAGTAGTGCAATTTTCAACCAAGTACTTGAATTTTTTAACCAAAAAGAAGAATTTTGTAGAAGCAGACAGTTGAATTTTCAACCCAAAAAGTTGAATTTTCTACCAAAATTTTCATTTTCAGCCAAGGGAGATAAATTTTCTACGAAATAGTTGAATTTTCAACTAAAAAAGATAACTTTTGTAGAAGACAGTTGAATTTTCAACCCGAAAAGTTGAATTTCCGACAAAAAAGTTCATTTTCAGCCACAAGAGATGAATCCTCAACCAGGATGATGATTCTTCAACAAAAGACTAGTTTTCTACTTTATTAGATGAAAATTCAACAAAATACACGAATCTTCAACTGATAAAGAACAAATTTTCAACTGAAAATGGAAAAACTACATTCTCAGATACAAAATTAATTTTTAACCAAGAAAAAAGAATTTTCAACAAAATAGTTAAATTTTCAAATATATAGTTCAATTTT
>CAKNYM010053158.1:651674-663749 GCA_932195095.1 Andricus curvator | reverse complement strand
GAGAAATAGTTGAATTTTCAACTAAAAAATATAACTTTTGTAGAAGATAGTTGAATTTTCAACCCGAAATGTTGAATTTTCGACACAAAAGTTCATTTTCAGCCAACGGATTTCCAACAAAATAGTTAAATTTTCAACCAAGTATTTGAATTTTTAAACCAAAAAGACGAATTTTGTAGAAGCAGACAGTTGAATTTTCAACCCAAATAGTTGAATTTTTGACAAAAATTTTCATTTTCATCCAAGGGAGATAAATTTTCAACGAAATAGTTGAATTTTCAATTAAAAAAGCTAACTTTTGTGGAAGACAGTTGAATTTCCAACCCGAAAAGTTGAATTTTCGACAAAAAAGTTCATTTTCAGCCACGAGAAATGAATCCTCAACCAGGAGGATGAATTTGCAACAAAATACATGAATTTTCATCGTATAAAGAATAGATTTTCACTAAAAATGGAAGAGCTACATTTTCTGATAAAAAATCATTTTTAGCCAAAAAAGGACGAATTTCCAACATAATAGTTAAATTTTCAAATAATTAGTTCAATTATCAAACAAGTAGTTAAATTTTTCAATCAAAAAGGCGAATTTTGTACAAGACAGTTGAATTTTCAACCCAAAAATTGAATTTTCGACAAAAATGTTTATTTTCAGTTAAGACAGATGAATTTTCAATAAAAAAAGATTAATTTTCCACGAAATAGTTCAATTTTTAACTAAAAAAGACTAATTTTGTAGAAGACAGTTGAGTTTTCAACACGAAAAGTTGAATATTCGCCAAAAAAGTTCATCTTCATCCACGAGAGATGAATCCTCAACCAAGTTAATGAATTTTTAAAAAAACGAGACCAATTTTTTTAGTTAAATAGACCAATTTTTAACAAAATAAATGAATTTTCTACCAAATAGTTGAAAGTTCAACTTATAAAGAACAAATTTTAAAATAAAAATGGAAGAGCTACATTTTCAGATAAAAAATTAATTTTTCTAAAGAAAAAACTAATTTCCAACAAAAGAATTAAATTTTCAAATGAATAGTTCAATTTTCAAAAAAATAGTTCAATTTTCAAATAAATAGTTCAATTTTCAACCAACCAGTTGAAGTTTCAAACAAAAAAGACGAATTTTGTAGAAGAAGCTGACTTTTCAACCCGAAAAGGTGAATTTTCGACAAAAAAAGGTCTATTTCATATTTTTAACATAAAAAATTAATTTTCGACCAAGAAAGATTTCTTGAACAAATATTAGAATTTTCAACAAGTTAATTAAACTTTGAAGAAAACAGTTTAATTTTTCACCAAATAGCTGCATTTTTAACCTACAAAGATGATTTTTGAAGCAAGAAAATTAATTTTCTACCAAAAGACGTTTTTTAAAAAAAAATACATGAATTTACAACCAAAAATGGAATTGTTCAATTTGCAGTTAAAGACTAATTTTCGACACAAGAAAAAACGAATTATCGCAGCAAGTTGAATTCAACGAAAACAGACGAAATTTTAACAAAATAGTTGAATCAAGAAAGATTAACTCTCAGTCAAGAAATGTTCATTTTCATCAAAATAGTTGAATTTTCAACTAAAAACGAAATCGTTAAATTTTCAGTTTACAAAACAAAAGTAAAAAAAACTAATAAAATTTAATTAAACTAAACTTCAAAAAAAAAAGTTTTTAACCAGTTGAATTAAACTTAAAAAAAACTAATTTTTAACAAAATCGTTCAATCCTCAACCAGAATGATTTTTTAACAAATGAGACTAATTTTCTATCCAAATAGATGAATTTTCAAAAAATGACATTGTTTTTCAAAAAAGGACCTGAATTTCCTACCAAATAATTGAATTTTCCACACATAAACAAAAAGTTCTCAACCAAAAATAATATAGCTACATTTTTAGTTAACACAATTAATAAAACAGAAATTTTTAACAAAATAATTAAATTTTTAAATAAATAGTTTAATTTTTAACCAAGTAGTTTAATTTTCTACCAAAGTAGTTGAATTTTCAAGCCAAAAAGAAGAATTTTATACAAAACAGTTGAATTTTCAACAAAAAAGACTTTATTTTTTCTATTTCATTTTCTCACTTTATTTTCTTTCAAAACTTCTTTTCCGTACCATTTTCCACTTAATGGTTTATCCTATTCTTCTTTAAAAAAAATGTTACCTTTTTTATCACATCATCCTAAAATCAAAAATTCTATATCCTTTCCCATCTCTGTGTTTTGCTTCATCCTGTTCCTATGTTAAAAAATGCTATCCTGTCGGATTAATTAAAAAAATATAGATATGCAATACTATAAGAAAATAATGCGATCGAAATGTATAACATTCTCTTCAAAAGGAATTATTGATAGAAATGGACAGGGTAATGACACCAATTGTTGGCCATTCTTCAGCTGTTGGCCTCCCCCTCTAATTCCTGCCTGAAAATATTAAATTAGAAAATAAACATTAAAATTGTCTCTTACATGAAGCGTCATTACATATAAAGTTAAATCTGCTATAAAAAAGTATGGTTTAAAGTTCAAATTATGTGGCTTACTTCTGATGATTTTGCACATTTACTTTTCATTATGTACATTTTAACAATTTCCGGAGCGCTTAAAATAATAATGAAAGTGGCAACGCAAAAGTCCCCAAGCGCAAATTTTTTCAAAAGTCATTTTATTGGCTTAAATGTTCCCTAAAATCCCACCCTACGTTGTAGTGAAGGGATATGTTTAAATTGTGACCGGAAGTTGGCATGTGAAACGTGGAGCCTTTCATAACAGCCTAAGTACCGTCGAATTATTGTTACCAAAAGCTCTACTTAACCGATTTTTAAGTATCTTTTTTTAAATTAAAGCTTATAATAAAATTTAAAGATATTGAAGATCGAAAACTTAACGCGAATTCTCATTGCTATAAACAATTGTTATAAAAAGTTCACTTATTTCGCATTTTTGAACAAAGAAGATTTTTTTCTTTTATGGAATCATTTCCTGTCTGAAGAATAATATCTTCAGTTTTAACACAATATATTGCTATTGAATAACAATTTCTATTGTTATAAACAATTGTTATAAACAAATTCACTGATTTCAAATTTTTGAAAGTAGAAAGTTTTTCTTTTTTGCGGGATCATTTATTTTCTTCTCATAAATACACTCTAAATTTAAATTAGTTATCTTGTGACTGAATAATTTCAAATTGTTGATTGAAACAGTAACTTAAAATTACTGATTTAAATTCAATAGAAGTGACTGATTTATCTTCTATAATGAAATATTAAAATTATTTGCATATTAAAATTATTCATTATATTCCTACATTTTAATAAATAATTAATATTAACCGTGAATGACTGATTTACATATTGAAAGTTAAGGATTAGATCAATAAAAATGACTGGTTTACTTAATGAAAGATGAGAGCATTCGAAATTAATTATTTAAACAGTGAATGTTACAGTTTAGATAATTCAAAATTACTGATGTAATTAGTGATAGTTACTAGTTATTTGCAAGTAACTAACCATGGTTAGTTAATTAAAAATTACTGATCTACTTAGAGAAATTTACTGATTACACCATTAAAAATTACTGGGTCAATAAATGAAAGTTGCTAATTAGAATGTAGAAACGATACTGATTATATCATTTAAATTGACTGATTCATCAGTGAAAAAACAGATTCGATAATTCAAAGTGATTGATTTAAACAATGAAAGTTACACTACAGGACATAGGTCATTCAAAATTACTGAATCGGTATGTGGACTTTACTGATTATATCATTTAAATGTACTGATTCAACACTGAAAGTTACAAACTAGATAATTTAAGACGACTGATTTCATCAGTAAAACTAATGGATTGGATCATTTAAAATAAATTATTTAATTAGCGAAAGTTACAGTTTAGATAATTCAAAATTACTCATTGAATCAGTGAAAGTTACTACTTAGATTTCAGAATCTTTACTGATTGGATCATTTAAATTGACTGATTCATCAGTGAAATCCACATACTATATAATTAAAAATGATTGATCTCATCGATTAAAATAACGGATTGAATCATTTAATAACTGATCTCGTCAGTGAGTCAAAATGACTAATTTGTCATTCGTCGAATCGGTCACTTTTGAGTGATTCAAATTTTAATTAATTAATTATTAATTAATAATTAATTTAATTTTAATTTTCTTTCCATCTCAAGAATAAACTCTTGACACCAGATCTTACCCTTCAACAAAAATTGTTATTGTTATAAACAATTATTATAACAAAAATTACTGATTCAACACTGAAAGTTACAAACTAGATCATTTAAGACGACTGATTTCATCAGTGAAACTAATGGATTGGATCATTTAAAATAAATTATTTAATCAGCGAAAGTTACAGTTTAGATAATTCAAAATTACTCATTGCATCAGTGAAAGTTACTAATTAGAATTCAGAAACTTTACTGATTGGTTCATTTAAATTGACTGATTCATCAGTGAAAACCACATACTATATAATTAGAAATGATTAATTTCATCGATTAAAATAACGGATTGAATCATTTAATAACTGATCTCGTCAGTGAGTCAAAATGACTAATTTGTCATTCGTCGAATCGGTCACTTTTGAGTAATTCAAATTTTAATTAATTAATTATTAATTAATAATTAATTAATTTTAATTTTCTTTCCATCTCAAGAATAAACTCTTGACACCAGATCTTACCCTTCAACAACAATTGTTATTGTGATAAACAATTATTATAAACAAAATTACTTTTTCGCATTGTTTGGTATAAAAAATTGGTCTTTTTCTGTCGATTTACCACTTTTATGTCATGATATACATTGTCGCACTAAAGATGTCTGATGAAATTAATACAGCATTCAGTGAATAATTCAAAACTACTGAATCGATCAGTGGACACTACTGATTATTTCATTCAAATAGATTGATTCATTAGTGAAAATCACAGATTAGATCAGTTAAAATTACTGATTTCATCAGTGAAAATAACGGATTAGATCATTTAAAATGACTGATTTAATCAGTGAGGCAAAATGACTGATTGGTCAGTCGTCGAATCAGCATTATATTTGATTTAAATAAAATTGACAGCTTATCAGTCACTTTTGAGTGATTCAAATTTAAAGTTTATATTTACATAATAGATTGCTATCAAACAACAATTTCCATTGCTATGAAAAAATGTACTTATTAATATTACTCATTAAATATTATTACTTATCTTATTTTGAAAACTGAAGATTCTTTTTTTTGCGGGATCATTTCTTTTTAACTCAAGAATGGTCCCTTGACACAAGAGTTGCTCTTCAACAACAATTGTTATTGTCATAAACAATTTTTATAAATAAAATTACTTATTTCGCATTTTTTAGTATAACCATTTTTTCTTTTTTTGTCGAGTCATCAATTTTTTTATTTCGAGATATACATTACCACACTAAAGATTGTTATTCGACAGGATAGAAGTGTTATTATTATAAAAGAAAATGATAGCATCGAATAGAACGATGTAACATGGAAATAAATAACCTCAGGTATAAAGAATTGATTAGGATATAGAAATGGGCAAAATAGATAAATACGTTTAGAACAAGTTTAGAATAACTTATGTCCGAATAATTAGATACAGCATTCAGTATATGCAAGTGGTCGTGTGGAATTTTTCAAAATTACGGAAGTTACGCCATATTGTATTTTGGGGTCGGATTCTTTTGAATTAACGATATTACTGCAACCTATAATTAAATTTTGATAAAACTGGCTGGTATTAGAGTTTAAATTATATATTTTAAGAAAATAATACTTAGAAAAAAAATCAAAATTTTTTTCGAAAAAAAGTCGAAACAAATTTTTTATTTGATTTCTCGTGAATTTTAATTTTTAATTAGGCGATACATTTTTTTCCAATTTCCAAACAAAAAATTTTCTGAAAAGTTGTGCGTATTTGAATTTTGTGCTTTGATTTTCAAAAAACTCGAATTTTTCTCGTTAAATCTCTATAACTTTTGACCTAATTGAGATATTTACGATTTTCTTCTTGATTCTAATAGAATTCATCATCTTTTTCTCAAAAACCCTACTTTTAAATTTTTTGCCAATTTTTTTTTGAACATTACATTTTTAGAAAAAAAAAAAATTTTCCCGGCCTCAAAAATGGTTTAGCCCGCATGATGCTTATATGATGCCCTTCTTCTATTAGTGCAAACTTGAGATAAATATTTAAAAGAATAAAAAAGGTGGGATTTAAAAAAAATCCTTTTTATTTTTTCTTCAAATTTTGAAAAAATGGGAAAAATATATTTTTTAGGAAACCACACCTTTTTTATTCTTCCAAATATTTTTGAAAAGTTTCTACTAATAGAAGAGAGGCATCTTATAAGCAAGGATCTTGCGGGCTAAACCATTTTTAAGGCCGGAAGAATTTTTTTTCTCATAAAAATGCAATTTTCTAATTTTCCCCGTAAAATATGAAAAATATCGCATACGAACAGGAGAAATTTTTCATAGAACTTCTTTAGACGTGCAAACTTTTATTATAACATTTTTTCGTATCTGTCATTGTTTCCAAGAAAAAGTAGAAAATTCGGTTGTAAGAAAAAAGAATTCTCCTGGCTACAAAAGTTATTTAGCAAGCATCAAACTTACAAGATATCTTCATTATCAAAGTAAAAATTAAAAAAAAATTGGCAAAAAATTTAAAGGTGAGTTTCTTGAGAAAATCAATTTAATAAGAAATATTTCAATTAGGTCAAAAGTTATAGAGGTTCAGAGAGAAAAATTCGAGTTTTTTGAAAAACAAAACACAACATTCAAATACGCATAACTTTTCAGAAAAAATTTATCTGCAAATCGGAAAAATACGTATCGCCTAATTTCCTCTAAAAAACAACATATTTTGTCCCCTAAAGATTCTGCGATTTCGAATGTAGAACCCTGCCTGATTTAAAATGGATTCGATCGGTAGAATTTTTACAACAACAAAAAATTAACTTTTAAACAAGAATGGTTGGATTTTCTTAATGGGTTCTGGTAAATTAGTTCGCATTTAAGCGAAAAAATGAGAAAAAGGGAAAGTTTCTTGAAAACGGGGGAGAAATAAGAATTCTTGAAAAAGGGGGAAAGAGGGGCCATCTTTAAAGGGCTTAAATTGGAAACAGAGTTTATGGATGGCCCATAATCTGTTAAGTTAATCGGTTGTCTAAGTTAATATTTAAATTATATTAATCTTCTGAAATGAAAAAAAATTTCGAAAGAATTTAATTATGTAAAAGTATTCTCATACTAGTATCAAATAGTTTAAACTGATTAGTCATTGTTCAAGATACGGTTATATAAAATTAAATTTAAATGTCGTATTTAAAAAAAGGAGTGGGGGTGTCAGCTTCAGTTCCGTGTTGTTTTTAGCCCAACAATTGCATGAACAACCAAATAGTTTAACCTTCAAAAACTTTTAACCAATTATTTACAGTTTTAATCCAAAAAGACGAATGAATTTTGAACGCGAAATATAAGGGTAGGCTTTTTAAAAAAATCTATCAATGCCGTCTTAATTAATGTTTAAATTATATTAATGTTCTCAAATGAAAAAAATATCTACAAGAATTTAATTTTATAGTATTCTTATACTAGTACCAAATAGTTACATTTTTTAGCCAAAAAGACGAATTTTTTTTTAAATAAAGAGTTCTTCAACTAGGAAAGATGAATTTTCAACCAAGAAAGCTGACTTTTCTACCATGAAAGATTAATTTTTTACCAAAAGACGTGTTTTCAACCAGTTAGATCAAACGAAAAAAAAAGCAAATTTTTAACCAAATAGTTGAATCCGCAACCAAATAGATGAATTTTTAATTAAGAAAGATGAATTTTGAACCAAATAGTTGAATTTTAAACCAAGTAGTTGAATTTTCAACTAAAAAAATAAATTTTTTTCACCAAAAATTTAATCTTCAAATTTTCCATCAGTTTAAATCAACCAAAAAAATACGAATTTTGAAATAGTTACAATTTCAGATTAAAAAGTTATTTTTTAACGAAAAAAAAAGAATTTTCAACAAAAAAGTTAAATTTTCAAACGAAGAAGCGAACCATAAAAAAAAAAGAATTTTTAATGAAGTAGTTTAACTTTCAACAAATTAGTTGAATTTTCAACCAAAAAATATTAATTTTCAACCTAAAAAGAGGAATTTTTAACCAAATAGTTAAATTTTAAAAGAAGAAGATGAATTTTCCACCAAAAAAGACGAATTTTCAGCAAATTACATCAATTTTCAAAAAAATTGTTGATTGTTTAACGAAAAAAGACGAATTTTCAAGGTATATTTCAATATTTGATAATTTAAATAAAAAAAGATTTTAATTTGTAATAAAAAATAGTTAAATTCAACCAAAAAAGTTGAATTTTCAATAAAATAGTTAAATTCTCAAACAAAACAGATTAACTAACGACCAGTTTCATTTTTAACTAAAACGGATAAATTTTCAATCAAGAAGACTAATTCTCTACAAAAAAAAAACGAATTTTCAACACAATAGTTCTAGTCTTATTTGTTGGGGATTAAGAAGTTCATAGGAAGTGTACACGTTCGTTCCGCAACACTGCTCCGACCCACGTCGCTGATCAATCTCTCTAACAATCAACCCAGGTGAAGAGCTTCACAAAGTCATCATGTGTCATAGATCTTACAAAAATACGCAAACTTTGTGATAAGCACATACTAGGATCCATTACTCTAATCACATCCACCAAGTAAAGCTCTCCACCCGGGCCCATTAGTATCCAAGGTATTTCGTTTCAGACGTCTTTTCTAAAAATGAAATAGTGGAATTTTCAGCGAAAGAGATGAATCCTTATCAAAAAAATTAGTTTTTAACAAAGAAGTTCAACTAAGTAGTTGAATTTTTACCAAAAAATATGACGTTTTACCAAATAGTTCCATTTTCAAAAAAACAATTAAATTTTTAACCAAACGAGATGAAATCTAAACCAAAAATATAATAGTAGACTTTTCAACCAGAAGTAGTTGATTTTTCTTGTTAAATTCCATTAATCGTATTTGAGTAAAAAAAAACGAGAAAAAAGGCGAAACTTCTCAAGAACAGGGGAAAAAGAAGAATTCTTTAAGAAATGGGAAAAGAGGAGAAATGCTGTTTACCCGGCTGATTTGGGTTGATAATTTCTTATCAGTAAGGAATCTTTTTTTTTCTTCTGAAAAAAAGAGAAAATATCGATGAAAATCTAAAAGTTGTTTGGCTCGGCCGGGCCAGGGAGGGCAGTGAGGGGCAGTGAGGCTAATTTAAGGTTTTCGTGGCAAGACAATATTGAAGCCGTCACACGAATGTCCTCTGGACTTCGTTTTCGACAATCGTGATCGCATAATCTTGATCTCGGGGTTATATTTATACTTGGTGGCAGCCTCTGGAGAACCTCCCGAACCCCAGGGGTTATCGTCGCCTCGGAATAGGGTGCCCCGGGTCGCTGCGAACAACTGCGTAAACACCCTATCTCTCGACCTCGATGGAATTAAAGAAAAGATAACGAGCCACTGCTTTACGTAAACGAACTTACTTGCATATCATTATAATTCTCGACTCAAGAGCTTAGAGGTCGTCCATAAACTACGTTACCAATTTTAGGCTCTTTTGCCCCCCCCTTTCGTCACCCCCGTTGGAAACCCTAGTTTTGTCTCCCCCCCCCCAAGTAACGTAGCCCAAAATTCTGTCCAAAAATAGGAAAGTGGGTGATTTTTCACGAAAATAGGGCAATAACGGAGGAATAAATTCTTTCAAGTAAAATTGATGTAAATACCAGATTGAATGCAATATGAAACACTTTCAATTCCTAAGACCTCAAGTAGAAATGTATATTGAATTTTCAACAAAGAAGATTAATTTTTAAACCAAAAAGACGAATTTTTAACGAAATACGTGAATTTTCTACCATCTAGTTGAATTTTCAACCTATTAGGGATGAATTTGTAACCAAAAATGGATAAGTGGAATTTTCAGATAAAAAAATTAATTTTTATCCAAAATAAAAACGAATTATCAATAAAAAAGTTAAATGCTAAGCCAAAGAGGTGAATCTTAAAAAAATATGAATTTTTAACAAACTAGTTCAACTTTCAACCAAGTAGTTGAATTTTTAACTAACAAAGATTAATTTTCCAGCAAGAAGTTTAATTTTGTACCAAAAAACACGAATATTCAACAAAATTGTTGAATCTTAAAGCCATAAATGGTGAGCCTCAAACAACTTTAACCGACATGTCCTTACAGTTAGATAATATTTATTGAATATTGTTTTATGTTGCCATAAAAGTACTTTTCAAACCAAAAATATTCCCAATACGAAATTTTGTTTTCCAACATTTTTTTGAAAATTTTAAGCTTTTATATTATTATTTTTTATTTAAAAAATCATGTAACCATTTAATTACAACCTGAGATGAACCATTGATTAAAAAAATGTTTCACCTACTTTTGCTGCAAAAAAATGTTTTTTTTTCGAACTATTCAAAAACCTCTGTATACTATACAGTTCTCATTTTGGATCTTGATTTCATGATAATTTTTCACTCAGCTTTTAAGCAAAAAGAATCCTATTATATTTATAATCTAGAAATTTAAAAAATAAGAGTAAAAATTGTTTTCTTAAAGAAGCGCTTCACGATTTTTAAATTTCATATAAAAAATATCCGAACATCATCCCAGGAGAAAATTCTGCAAAAAAAGTCTAGTAATATTATCCTTCAATAATATCTTTTGCGCTAAAGAAATATATAAGCTTCTGTAGATTTAACAGTTATAATTGTACAAACATTTTTGTAGAACTTTTTTGACTTTATATTTCATTCGCAACAATCTCTAAGTAAAAATAGATTTTTATATTAATTCTTTCTTTTTTGATAATCAAAATTTGAAATGTTGAAAAAAGCGCTCAATGATGATTTTATTTTTTTTTTGCGCAAAATATGCGCATACTTTGTAAGAATAATATTCCGTAAGAAAACTTTTTGTAATGTCTTTTTTAGGTTAAAGGTAAGTTGAGGCTCTGCGTGCAATAGGGCAAATTATCTACAAAACGGTTGAATATTTAACCCGAAAATATGATTCCTTAATAAAAAAGTGAATTTTCTAGCAAAAAGTTGAATTTTCATAAAAATAGTTTAATTTTTCACCAAATAGTTGAATTTAAAACAAAATAATGAATTTTTACCCAAGTAGTTCAACTTTTAACCAAGTATCTGTATTTATGACCAAAAAAGATGACTTTTTAACAAAATAGTTGCAATTTGAACAAAATAATGAAATCTTCCACCAAATATTAGAATTTTCAACCGAACGAGATGAATTCCGAACCAAAAATATAATAGTAGACTTTTCATCCAAAAAAGAGAGAAAAAGAAGAATTCTTTAAAATTTATCATCAGGAAACGTACTAAATGTTATCCAAGTTCGTAAAGTTACTTCCCTTACCCCCCCCCCCCCCTTGTCCACAACTGCAGTTTTTAGCGTGACCCCCTCCCCTCAAATTGGTAACATACTTCATGGACTTTTTAAAGAATTTAAAGAATTCTTCTTTTACTATCATATTTTCAAGAAACTTTAAACAATTTAAAATAATTTAATTTTTTTTTGCGAATGCTATATTTTTAAATGTCATCTTTTTTGGTCAAAAATTCAACTACTTGGTTGAACTACATTGTTAAAAATTCCTATTTTTTTGTTGATGATTCATCTGTTTGGTTGAAAAATTAACTACTCTATTTAAAAAAATTCATCTTCTTGGTTAAAAAATGAACTGTTAGGTTGAATGGTGAACTCTTTTGTTGAAAATTCATGTTTTCTTGTGAAAATTCATCATTTTGGTTAAAAATGCATCCCTTTGGTTGAAAATGTAACTATTTTGTTGAAAATTCTTTTGTCTTTTTAGAATTAATTTTTTAAACTAAAAATGTTAATATTCCACTCTTGGTTGAAAATTTATATTTTTAATTGATAATTGATCTTTTCCTACTCGGTGGGTTTCCTATCACCACTACGTAGCGCGTCCTC
>CAKNYM010053158.1:632338-646674 GCA_932195095.1 Andricus curvator | reverse complement strand
ATGAGGCAATGAACTTTCGAGTTCGAACTGCTAATCTATAATAATTGATCTTTTCCAGTTGAAAATTCCACTAGTTGGTTGAAAATTCATCTTTTTGGAAGAAAATTAATATTTTTGTTTAAAAATTCATTCTTTTTAGTTAAAAAGGATACTATATGATAGAAAATTAAATTTTTGGTTGAAACATCATATTTTCGGGTTGAAAATTCAACTGTTTTAAAAATATAATTCTTAGAATTTGGTTGAAAATTCAACTACTTGATTGAGAGTTGAACTAATTTGTTAAATAATCATTTTGTTTTAAATTCTCTTCTTTGGTTGGAAATGTAACATTTTTTTTAAATTCTTTTTTTTTTGGGTGTCTAGAAATTAATTTTTGAATCCGAAAATTTAACTATTCCATTTTTGGTTCGAAATTTATCGTTTAGAAGTTAAAAATTCATCTATTTAATTGAGAATTAAACTATTATAAAAAAAACATTATTGATATTGAAATCATAACAGATTGTAACTTGAAATCAAAAATAGTTGAATTCATCCAAAAAAGAAAAATTTTCAAAAAAAGAAGTGAATCCTCAACCAAAAATATTAAATATTTTCCGAAAGAGACGAATTTTCTACAAAACATTTTAATTTTTTAACCCAGAAATATGAATTTATAACAAAAAAGTTGAATTTTATTTTTTAGCCAAAAGGTTGAAATTTCCATCAGACATATTAACAGGTGAATGAATTTTCAACCAAGAAGATTAATTTATTAACAAAAAGACGAATTTTTAACAAGATATTACATTGTCAACCAAAGAGATGAATATTCGATTAAAAAATAGTCATATTAATTACAATAAGTGCAAAAATAATTATATGAGAGATGAAGAAGTATACGCTCTTATTTTATATTTTATAATTTTTTGTTTTTAATGATAATCTTTTTATATAAACGATTTACGATATTTTGTAAGTCAAAATGATAATTAGATCTGCTTCTCAAGGCTTCGAATATGAAAATTATAAATTCGGTATTATTATTCTTTATGATACAGTTAGTTGAAGAATTAATTATTAAATAAGCGCAATGTCTTAACTACCCTAAAAATGCTTATTGTCGTCATATTTTTACATTGGAGGTTAATTATAACAATTTATTTCAATAAAACATCAATTATTTTAATATTTGTATGGTTATTTGTTAGGATTACACAATAACGGCGGAAATTATCTACACGCCCCATTTTAAGGCAAAATATCAATTTTATAAAAAAATATTGCAAAAAACGTCAAATTTCGATGTTTTCAAAAAATAGAATAACTCTGAAAATAATTAGGATTTTTCAAAGGTCTTAGAATCATTTTAAATGTAATTTTTCCATTGTATTTTTCTAAATTGTTTATTTAAAGAATTTTTTCCCTATATTCTGCCCTAGGGTCAAAAATGTGTAAATACTTACAAACATGAAAAAAAATCATTATCATATTTCAATTTATTTTAGTAATATCCATGAAAATATTACTATTTTGAAATTTTTTTAATCATTTGGTGAATACAATCATCATTTGAAATTTTGCGACGTTTTTGCACCAAGTTTGGCCCTCAGGTACAATCTAGAGAAAAAACTCTAAAAATATCTTAAAATTTTCTTTAAATTTTATAGAGACTTACCTTTAAAAATATAGTTTATTATGAGAAACTTGGAGACTTCAATGATTGCGGTCTTGTTATCTCCACCATTTTCCATACCTAGGGGTGGTCCATGAAGGGATGCTGCGCTCTCGATCGGAGAAAACTCCACCTACATTGTGATTTAAATTTAAATCTGCTTGATAAAGAAAATGGCGATTTTTACTGAGATGAAATAAAAGTCAATATTTTTTATTACAAAAAATGAATGAGAATTTAAGAATTTTGCATTCGAAATGTTTGAATAGAAGGCCTTCAATTTTGAACGATTTCGGGAAATATTAAGCGTTTCAAATGTAAATTTTTAACGGTGTAAACCTTCAATTGCAAAGAAATTCAAATTTGAAACATTTAAATAATTTAAAAAGTTTCAAATTTTAAACATTGTGAATTAATTGATTAATTTCTGATGTTAAGTTTTGCAGATTACTAGTCAAATAGTTTTTCTCGTTCCCCAAAAACTATTTTACCAATAATCGGCAAAACTAAACATAAAAAATTGATGAATTAATAACCCTGTTCAACGAAATAACATCAATACTCTAAATTGTTAATTAATTACAATTAAGTCCGAAGGTTTTAAGAGTGAACAATTTTCCATAGCGGCATTTCCAAGTTAATAATTTCATACCAAAAAATTTCCAAATAGTGAAGAATGTACACTTGAGAACGTTTAAAATTCAGTAAAAAATTCAAAAAGTCAAAAATTCCAAATTGAACATTTTCAAATTAAAAACAAAGAATAAATTGAGCTATTGTGAGTAGAAGTTTAAAAAATTTAGAATAATCTAATTTAAGGGCTTGCATTTCAATAGATAACAATTCTGAAGTCCTAATAATAAAAAGCTCGGTTTTCAAAACTGAAAAATTCAGAATTCAATTGTTTAAAATTAATAAATATCAATCTAAAAACATGGACAATATTCATTTAAGTGCTTTAAATTGAAACACTTAAATGCGTTTGAAGTTGACAATTTTTTTAACTGGAGTTATAAAAAATGAACTGCTATTTCAAATTGAAAATATTCTAATTAAATAATTTCAAGCTTGTAAGCGTTAAAAATTGAGAATTTTATATTAGTTTGCACTTCATAATAGTTAATTTTGATTGGAGAAATATTTTGAAATATTTTTATATTCCAACTTTTCAAATTCGAATATGAGAATTTGATTCTTTCTCAAGTTTCTTTGTTGAATTCTGTCATTTTTCGGGAAGAATTAAATGAAACTGAAAATAAAAACCTTGATTAATTTAAGTAGGTGCTGCTAAAAGTGATCTTTACGATTACATGAGATACATTTTATGTCCTTTATACGATGCTGGCTTCAACCAATCCAAATTCATTCCAGATCTTGTAAACGCTACTAATAAACTTAATTTGAATAAAAAAGGAATATTTATTTTAATTGACACAAGAAGATACCAAGGATTTTAAAGTACTGCAGCAGTAATACTATTTTATGGAAACCATTTCTTGGAAAAATATAATGTTTTTAATTAAACTTCCCAGTGGCAAGTTTGATGCAAGATAAGGGGTCCTTCACACACTGCGTTTTAAAATTAACATAGCCCAAAACATTATCAAAATATAGGAAAGAGCCCGATTTTTCTACCAAAAGTTGAATTTTCAGATGAAAAAAATTAATTTTTAATAAAATAAAAAACGAATTTGCCAGATAGGTAAATCTTAGCAAAATATGAATTTTTAACAAACTAGTTCAACTTTCAACCACGTAGTTGAATTTTCAACTCAAAAAAGATGGATTATCAACCAAATATTTAATTTTCCCTGGCGGGGAAATGTTTAAAAGAAAGTACAACATTTCTACAACTGTAATTTTTTGTTAAAATCTGTACTTTTTTGTAAAAAAATGTACAAAATTTAACATCAAAATACAGTTAAATACAAGTAGCTAATTTTTGTCTTGTATTTTCTTGCAGAAAAGTAAAACAATTAACAATAAAGTATAAGTTTCTACAGTTCAAAAATTTTTCTAACTTTTTATCAATATTTTTTTTTACTTTGTTGTACAAATCTGCAAGGTATTATACAGAAAACTACAGAATTTCACATTTTTTTAATTTAGGTGTTTGACGTCATAAAAACACTTGTAATTTTACGTAAATTATTGTAGAAAATTACCAAAAAAAGCAGTAGTTAAACAAATGTAAACGGTCGATTGAAACTTCAGAAGTATTCTTAATTTCGAATCAATTTTAAATTAATAGATTCATAATTAAACGCTCCTATTAAATTCCAAATCCTATTCAAATATTGTTTCAATCTAATATATTACATTTTTAACCATTTAATTTGAAATTTTTCAATTGAAGATGACATTTTTTTGAATCTTTAATAATATTTTACTTCTTTATTAAAAATGAGCAATTATAAATCAAATATTAAAAAGTAAACAATTTTAAACTGAATTATAATTCAAGGCAAATAATTATTTGCCTTGAATCGTTAATATTTCAGAATGTTAAATTAAAACTTTGAACGTTACAATTTTAATTGTTCTATTTAACAAATTTTCAATAAATGTAAGTGAATTTAATGAATTTTGTTGCATGAATAACAATTGAACAATTATCAATTTGGAAAAAATTTGAGCTAGTTTAAGAGATATTTACAAGTTTTGAGAGAATCCAAACTTAGTTTAAAACTGGAAAATATTTTGAAAAATAAAAAACTAAATTTAGATTTCTGAAGGTTTCGTAATAAAATTTTGAAGCTTTTCAAGGATCTTTAAAGGTTCTAAGAAAATAAAAATAAATTCTTTATTTTGTTGGGAAAATTTAAAATGATTCTTTATTTTGAAAAATTAATTTAAAGAGAATATTTAAAAAGATTGTAAACACATTTTTTTGATTAAAAAATGGCAGTTGAACAAAGATTAAAAAATAATTTAAAACGTGTAAAGATTTCAAACAATTTAATACACAATGTAGATTTTTGAAGATTTCGAACACAAAATTTATAATCTTTTTAAGCAATTTAAAAGGTTTCAAATGAATAAAAAATGTGTATCAAAATTCCTAGAAAAAATAACAATAATTTTTTTTTTTTTCGAAAAATATTTTTTGGAATATTTAATAAGATTTACAAAATTGTCAAAAAAGAATCTGCATAATTTTAACGTAGTTTTTTTACTGTTGCAGAATTTTAAAAAAATTGTAGGAAAAATTCGAGTTCCAAGTTAATAATATATTAGATTCCTGGAGATTTTTAAAAGTGTTTTTTTAAAACAAATTGTTAAGAGAATATTTAAAAAGACGTCAAAACAAAGTTTAATGTATAAATTAATGTTTCTAGCCTAAAATTGCTTGAAATGATATATGCGATTATGTATACATGATCGCATCTTAATTTAAAATTATTTCATTGCAATATTCTAAATATTTGTCATCCTAGGTCGAAAAGGAACAACTTTTTGGTTACAAAAAATGTAAATTCCTGTAGGTTCTTGTAGTTGTAATTTTTTTGTAAATTCTTGTAGAAAATTACAACTACAATAAAATACAACAATTTACAGAAAAATACAAAAATGTACAAAATTCGTCTCAATAATAGGAAAAAGTTGTACTTTCCTGCAATTTTGGTTGTAACTGATTGTATTTATTTATAGATTCCTGTAAAAATAGTTTTAGTTTTCTGTACTTTTTTGTAAAAATTTTCCGACCAGGGTTTCATCCAAAAAGATGAATTTCCTAGCAAGAAGATTACACTGGAACCTGGAATGAAGAACAGTTTCGGACATGGCCTGCATTGTCCTTGATCTTAAGTCTACGGAATCTAAACCTTTCTCTTGAATTTAGACGCATGACGTAACTTGATGCAACTAACGCTCTGAGAGTGCGCCCCTCAGACTGTTTATCACGCTTGACTGAACACATCCTCTCTTTCGACCCCGCGACTTCTCTCATCACGAAACTGCGTGGGCCATCAGTTCTAGGAATGTCTTAAATCCGAGGTTAGTAATTCCAGGTTCTAGTGTAATTTTCTACCAAAAAACACGGTTTATTAACAAAATTGTTGAATTCCAAAGCAAAAGTTCGAATTATCTACGAAACGGTCGAATTTTCTACCTAAAAATATAATTTTTTTTAAAAGTTCATTTTCAAAAAAAAAATTAAATTCACATAAAAATAGTTTAATATTTAAAAAAGAAGTTATTTTTAACCGAATGAATTAATTTTCTACCAAATTGTTGAATCGTCAGCCAAACCAGATTAATTTAGAAATAAATAGATGCATTTTTAACCAAAAAGGGTGAATTTTCAACCAAGAAGATTAATTTTTGACCAAAAAAGACGAATTTTTAACAAAATACATGAATTCTCAACTAGAAAAGATCAATTTTCAATAAAAAATAGAATTGTTACACTGTGAGTTAAAAAATTAATTCTTAACCAAAAAAGGAAACGAATTTTCAACAAAATAGTTACGTTTTCAACCAAAGAGATGAATTTTCAACTAAAATTATGAATCCTAAAAAAATGCATTTTCAACAAAAGAGTTCAACCCATAAGGTCATTTTTTAACCCACAAGATTAATTTTCTAAAAATGGAATAGTTAAATCTTCAACTTTTTAACAAAGTAGTTCCATTTTCAATAAAATAATAAAATTTTCAACCAAATACTAGAATTTTTGACCAAATTTTCTGGTTGGGTTCTATTAATTTAGTTCGATTCTAAGCGAAAAAAAAGTCACTGAAGTCTCTTGAAATATCTGGAGACACTTGAAAATACTTGAATTCATTTGCATTCACTTGAATTTTCCTGAAGTCATTTGAAATCTCCTAAAATAACCTAAATTCTCATGAAGTCACTTGAAATCTCCTGAAGTCACTTAAAATCTCACCTATCGCTTTACTACAAAGCTTGACGTCTTAAAAGTTTTAATTTTTACAAGTTTGATTAAAGTATTTGCTGAAAATTTTGGAATAAGTTCGAAAATAAGTTGAATGAATTAAATTTTTATGTTTGATTTTAAATCAGGAAATCACCTACAGTTAAAGCCATTTCTAGTCACCCAGCTTTTCGTAAATTTATTGAAATCTCCGGTAGTCAGTGAATTTTCGAAAATTGTTCGGAAATCTTTTGAAATCTCCGGAAATCACTGAAGTCTGTTCAAATATCTGGAGTCACTTGAAGTCACACGAATTCTCTTGAAGTCATGTAACTTCTCTTGAAATCTCTTGAAATATCTTAATTCGTTAGAATTTACATGAAGTCACATAAATTCATATGAAGTCACTTGAAGTCACTTAAAGTCACTGGAATTCTGTTGAAATCTCATGAAGTCAGTGAAATCTTCTGAAATCATTGAAATATCCAGAACCTTCTAACGGGAAAATGACTAAAAATTAATAAGCTAACTCACCTTTTTTCTACTAATTTATTATAGGGTACCTCATGAAAAAAGTCTTACGGGAATTAAAATTGAAAATTCATCATGAATTTGTATTTCTTGCTTTTCAAGTCGAAGAATAATATTTTTTGTCGTTTAAATATACTAAACGTATTTTTCTCGCTGGATAAATTTTTTTAATTCTTGGAAAAATCAAAATTAGTGATTTTATTTTACAGATAAAGCATCTAATAAAAACAGACTTCACACTCTTTCCCCTATTCAGCTCTTTCCCCCCTTTGTAAAGAATTTCTCTGCTTTTAAAAATTTCGCGTCAAAAATTCGATTATTTGGTTGAAGATTGAACTATTTTGTTGAAAATCTATTTTGTCTAGTTGAAATTTCCATTTGAAATTTAACTGAAAATTTGTATAATTAAAATCTTTTTTGGTTGAAATATCAACTATTACATTTTTCGTTGAGAATTCATCTTTTTGGTTAAATTCGGCTGTTTTTTATTTGAAATTGAAGTCTTTTTTTTGCTTGAAATATCAACTATTATAATTTTCGTTGAGGAACAATCTTTTTTTATTGAAAATCCAACTACTTGGTTGAAAGTTGAACTACTTAGCTAAAAATTAATTTTTTTGTTGTTGAAGATTGATCTTCGTAAGTTGAAAAATCAACTATTTGGTTAAAAAATCAACTATTTTGATGTAAATTCAACTATTCTGTTATAAAGTCATCTTTTTGGTCAACAATTTAACTCTTTTGTTAAACACTTGTCTTTTTTGTTAAAAAATTTGTCTTTTTGTATTGAAAATTCTATCTTCTAAAAGATTCGTCTTTTTGGCTTGAAAATTCAACTATTTGGTTGAAAATTCAGCTGTTTTTGTTTAAAGTTTCATTTTTTGATTAAGGATTCGACCAATTGGTTAAAAATTTATCTTTGTAGGTTATTTGGTAACTAACTACTAACTACTTGGTTGTAAATTCGACGGCTTGGTTGAAAATTGATTTTTTTTTCAGTTGAAAATTCGACTATTGGGATGAAAATTCAACTATTTGGTTACAAGTTTACCTATTTTGTTGAAAATTCCTCTCTTTTGCTTAAAAGTTCAACTATTTGGCTGTAAATGCAACTGTTTGGTCTAAAATTATTTTTTTTTAAAGTTCAACTATTTCGATAAAAATTCATCTTTCTTGATTGACAATTCATCTTTTCGGTTTGAAAGGTTGACTGTTTTCTAAAACATTCAACTTTTTAGCTTAAAAACTCAACAACCTCGTTAAAAAATCAAAAAAAAATGTTCATTACATTTTTTTACATAATTTTTTTTCAATAAAATTTCTTTTTTCTATAATTCGCGAAAAAGTGCCAGTTTTTCCACCTGTTTTTGGTGAAAAAAGTTACCGATTTTTGCTCGATGACGTGGCGCATGCGCAGTGCCAACCTTTCCGGGCAACAGTGACAAAAGTGGACAGATGCAGTGGAAAAAGTAAATGGACAGTGATAAAAGTGAGGCACAGTGGAAAAAGTAAATGTTATTTCGGGTGGGTTCGTGCTGCCTCGGGTGGACTCGTGCATCGTGCGCAGCCAACTTCATTCTATTTTCCGACTGTCGTCCCTAACCTAAAAGCAATTTCCTGAAAAGTCTCGAGTTGTGTATTTTGTATGTACTTTTGTCACTTGGCAAAAGCAAAAAAACATCGTGTGTTTCTCCGAAAATACTGTGCTTGGTTTTTTTCACGAAAAATCGGAAGTTTTGAAGCCCTCAACTTTATGGGCCAACTATTCAATTGTGAGAACCAGCTTATTATTACTGCCATATTATTGCCATGGTTTTGATCATTGCCATTGTCATTGTTGCGTCAATCGACAAAAAATCGCCTTCTTTTTACACAAAAAACAGGTAAACAAAAACTAGCACTTTTTAACAAATTATAGAAAAAGTATCGTGTCCCACACATTGAAAAAGCGATGATTTAAAACTCGTGTGATAGCCACCCTCGCTCCGCTCGGGTAGCTAACTTCACACTCGTTTTAAATCTCTCGCTTTTTCAACTTGTAGCACAATATACTATTTTTTTAATTTTGGTTACAAAATTAAAAAATATTTTGTTTTAAGATTCTGTTAAGACTTAAATTAACGTCTTAATAGGCTATGAAACCCTTTTTTGTAGGCGCGACTAATTTTGTTGTTGTCAAAGGTTCATGATTTTAGTTTAAAATTTAACTGTTTTGTTGAACATTCGTCTTCCTGGTTCAAAATTTTTTTTTCTTAAATGCAGCTCTTTTGGTAGATATGTTATCTTTATTGGTTCAAAGTGCAACTGTTTGGTTAAAAATGAATCTGTTTTGGTTGAGAATTCACCTATTTTGTTAAAAATCAGTTTTTTCTTGAATTCAACTGTTTTTTATTAAAAATAAAAATATGTTTTGGTTAAAATATCAACAGTTACATTTTTTGTTGAGAATTCATCTTTTTGGTTAAATTTCACTGTTTTTTTATTTAAAATAAATATATTTTTTGGTTGAAATATAAACAATTACATTTTTTGTTGAGGATTCATCTTCTTGGTTAAACTCGACTGTTTCTTATTTGAAATTAAAATCTTTTTTGGTTCAAATATTAACTATTGTATTTTTTGTTGAGAATTAATCTTATTTGGTTGAAGATTCAAATGCTTGGTAGAAAGTGGCAAAAATTAATTTTTTTTGTTGAAGATTTATGATTTTAGTTAAAAATTGAACTTTTGTGTTGAAAATGTCACTGTTTTGTTGAACATTCGTCATCCTGGTCAGAAAATTTGCCTTTTTGGTTTAAACAATAGACAATTTGGTGAACACTTTTTTCTATCTTGATTGAAAAATCCTTTGGTTCTGGTGAAAGGTGAAACTGTTTGGTTAAAATGAATCTGTTTTGTTTGAGGATTCATCTATTTTGTTGAAGATTCGTCTTTTTTGGTTGAATTCAACTGTTTTTTAATTAACATAAATATATTTTTTGGTTGAAATATCAACAATTACATTTTTTGTTGAGAATTCATCTTTTTGGTTAAATTTGACTGTTTTTTATTTAAAATAAATATATTTTTTGGTTGAAATATCAACAAATACATTTTCTTTCAATTCATGATTTTAGTTGAAAATTCAACTATATTGTTGAAAATTTAACTGTTTTGTTGAACGTTCGTCTTCTTGGATCGAAAATTCGTCCTTCTTAAATGCAAATTCAACTGTCTTAAGCGTTTCAAATTGAAATCAATATGGCACATATATATTAATTTTATTTCAAAAAATTGATTCACCTATCATTCCCCTATTTTCTTTTTTTTTAACCTATTTTTCCCGCTTTGAGAGCATTTCAGGCTGTGAAGTCTGTTAAAATATCAGGTTTGTATTTTTTTTATTTTTAGCGTTTATCAAATAAAATCAATGAAAAAATTTTGACGAAGATGAGCAGGGTTGGAAAAAGTTTTCAAAATAGCGAACCATGTTTTTTGAATGGACCCCCAGCTATATTTAAATTCTTTTGAATTGTTGAATTTGAAAGAAATGCGAAAAGGTCACTAGATGTTTCGGAAGAAAGAAGCATTTATGTAAAATAAGCCCGAAAATTAGCATTTCCAAAAATTCTAAATACTTAACTCATCCATTCTTTGAATAAACACCCATTTACACACACAAACATTATGTATTTGTGTAGGTAGCTGCACTTCGGCGGAAGCAAGTGGCGCACTGTCAATGAATATGTAGGCTGGCCCTCGACCTTTCGAGAAATACATATTCACATTATGGCACGTATGTATGTACATATATATCTACAGGGTGTCTCTTTTCAATCTGAGAAATGCGGAGAACTCTATATGTATAATTAATGATGAGTGACAACCAAACCAGCTAAAATGACTTTCACTATTCACATCAGTGACAGTCTCAAATAGTAGACGAACTATTTTTGAATTTCAAAATTCAAATCCGTGAGTGATTGTGAGTTTCTATTTTAAGATAAGAATTTCAAGAACGCCGAAATAAAAATAAAATTGGATTTTAAACAAAGACCTCGCTATGTCAATTTCAATTAAGATTTATACTGACAAATTGTAAAGAAGATTTTTAATTGGCATTAGGGTCGATAATACTTATTTTTGTTCCGCAATTAATTTTTAAAAGACTTTAAAAAATTAATAAAAATTAGATTTTTTTTGTTTCGTCCCGGACTGACTTACCGGGCTCGTCAGTAAGGTCGCGTGAATCGGTCCTGCCTTATACATTACATTTTACAATTTAATTGACCTAATTTCCGTTATAATGTGTATTTTCCAAAAAATTGTATGTTTGTGAACCTTGTAAATTTAACAGTTAATAATAATGTCAGTTAAATTGTAAAATGTAATGTCTAAGGCAGGACTTATTTACCTTGCCTTACTAACGAGTCCAGTGAGTCAGTCCGGGACAAAACATAAAAAATCTTATTTTTACTCATTTTTTTTTTCTTTTGAAAATTAATTGCAGACAAAAAATATTATCGGCCCTAATTTCAATTGAAAATCTTCTTCACAATTATGATACTTGGGTCAATTTAAAACGATATATTTCGAAAAAACAGCAAAGTTGTCATCTTACATTACTGAAAAAGTTACTTATTTAAGTTCCACTATCAAGATGCAGTAAAATAATAACTACGAAAAAACTGCTTATTTAGAAGCAAAATCTTTATAGATGACTGTTTATTTACAACATTGTTAATAACAATAACAATTGTGAGTTGATGCCACACTTTCCTCATGAAATATAACCACTGAAATGGCTGCAACATGATTTAGCAGAAAAAATAATTTCTTCCCGATGGAAAACGCTACATCTTTTAATTTGTTTATAATATTGTTATTAACAATACAATGAAGTTTTTTGTTGCGGTTGAGCACCTTATATGAAAATAATTGTTCATATAAATTGTTTATAACAATTGGCTCAAATCTTAGACTAAGCATTTATGTTCCTGAAGTGTATCTGCCATAATTATGATAGATAGCGGTTTCTCTGAAGTATTTCCTATGGAGAAAAAAAAATTCCTGAAATGTCAAATTTTGACGTTAATTAGACCTTTTATTATTAAAGGTGTTTCAAAAAGTTTCGTTATGTTATAAACATAACAGTTTCTCATTTTTAAAAGTGCGAATATTAAATAATTTCCTATATGTATAATTTGTTGATAACAATTGTATTTATTTACTTATGCTAGAATACACCTTTCCAGCCAGTTAATATCATAAACTTATTCGCAGGATGGTTTTCTAAAAAAAATGTCTGTATGAACATAAGAATATAAAGCAATTGTTTATATAAGTTGTTAATAACAATGAGAATGTTTAATTTAGAATATATATAATTCCAGCCAGGTAACATAAACTTATTCGTATGATGTTTTTGTAATAAAATACTTTTTTCTTCTAGAATATACAAATATAACGCAAATATTTATATAATTTGTTGATAACAATTAAAATTGTTGAAATACAATACACATTTTCCAGCTAAATAGCATCATAAAGTCATTCGCAGCAGGTTTTAGTAAAAAGCAGTATTTTTCTGCTTGAGCATGCGAATATGTACCAAACCAGTGAATATATCAGTTAAATCAGTCAACTTAACAGATTCATCAGTGTTAACGGTTACTGATTCAAGTTAATAAAATTAATATAGTAACATTATTTGTGAGGTAAATTTTTCATGTGGAATGTTGGTGTGACTTACTGTTTGATGTGTATACTTACTATTTGAAACAGTAATAGGTATATTTTATCTTTAAAAAATCAGTTAAAAACCACTAAATAATCTTCCAAATTAGCTGAATAATCAGTTAGTAATTCATCAGTAAAAACGCTGGATAATCAGTTAAAGTCACTGATTAATCAGTGTAAACCACTGAATAATCAGTCAAACTAACTGATTAAACAGTGAAAACCAATATTAATACAAGTTAACAGACTAAATTCAGCAAATTAATTTGTGAGCGACTCACCCAGTATAAAATTATCCGTATTAAATGTCGGTGTGAGTTTCTGGTTTATGTGCGTACTTTGACGGACGTACAGGTTACGATATAACCGCCTTTACCGGGGTCATAGCGTACACAACCACACATATTGCAATAGTCCTCCCTCGATTAACCTTTGCTTCCTGCTGCAAGACTGCAACATCTCCAATAGTGCAGGCTTCCTTGCTTACGTAAAATTTTTTTTTCTATCCTCCATAGTTGCACACGTCCGACTTTAAGAGCCCATTTATGCATTTTTCATGAACACCTCGTCCACGTCACTTTTTTATTAGCCATTGCATAGTCATAAACCAACAACAAGATTTATTCACTTACCTTCAACACGCATAAAAATATGTCATGTATCATTTCTTCCTCTTGAAGAATTTCAACATTATTTTTCACATTTTGTTGCCTTCATACTATAGGTGCAAAGTTTTTAATTTCATAGGAACAAATCATGAAAGTTCATTACTTACCGAAAAACGGGACTAAGCGGGACAGTTCGGGGTAAGGTGGAACAACCGTAATTCTCAATTTCATTACTTGATATTCCTTTTTTTTTAAATAAAAAACGGGTGTCCCGCTTTAACCCACATGTCCCACTAAGCCCCGTTTGATGGTACATACCAGTGATACAAATTTATTTATTAGATTCTTTAGTCAAGATTAGTCACTGCAGACCAAAATCAATAATAAGATTTATTCATTTACCTTCAACACGCATAAAAATATGTCATGTATCATTCCTTCTCCTTGAAGAATTTCAACATTATTCTTCACATTTTTTACTTGAAGTGCTATAGGTACACAATTTTTTATTCCATACAAAAAAAATCATAAGAATTCATTACTTACCGTAAAACGGGACTGAGCGGGACAGTTCAGGGTAAGGTGGGACAACCGTAATTCTCAATTTCATTACTTGATATTCCTTTTTTTTATAAAAAACGGGTGTCCCGCTTTAACCCACATGTCCCACTAAGCCCCGTTTCACGGTACATATCAGTGATATAAATTTATTTATTAGATTCTTTAGTCAAGATTAGGCACTGCATACCAAAATCAATAATAAGATTTATTCACTTACCTTCAACACGCATAAAAAAATATGTCATGTATCATTTCTTCCTCTTGAAGAATTTCAACATTATTTTTCGCATTTTGTTGCCTTCATACTATAGGTGCAAAGTTTTTAATTTCATAGAAAAAAATCATGAAAGTTCATTACTTACCGAAAAACGGGACTAAGCGGGAC
>CAKNYM010053158.1:615650-632328 GCA_932195095.1 Andricus curvator | reverse complement strand
AACGGGTGTCCCGCTTTAACCCACATGTCCCACTAAGCCCCGTTTGACGGTACATACCAGTGATACAAATTTATTTATTAGATTCTTTAGTCAAGATTAGTCACTGCAGACCAAAATCAATAATAAGATTTATTCATTTACCTTCAACACGCATAAAAATATGTCATGTATCATTCCTTCTCCTTGAAGAATTTCAACATTATTCTTCACATTTTTTACATGAAGTGCTATATAGGTACACAATTTTTTATTCCATACAAAAAAAAACATAAGAATTCATTACTTACCGTAAAATGAGACTAAGCGGAACAGTTAGGGGTAAAGAGGCTCAAACGGAATTTTCAATTTCATTACTTGATAATATTTTTGTTTGATGGAAAAAGGGATGTCCCGCTTTACCCCACAGATTCCACTAAGGTCGTGTTACGGTACCTACCAGTGATGTAAATTCATTTATTAGATTTTTTGTGAAGATTAGTCATCGAAGACTAAAATCAACAATAACATTTATTCACTTACCTTCAACACGCATAAAAATATGCCATGTTATCATTTCTTTCTCTTGAAGAATGTCAACATTATTCTTCTTACTTTTTACTTGAAGTGCTATAGTTACACAATTTTTAGTTTAATAAAAAATCATGAATATTCATTAATATTCGTAAAACGGAATTAAACGGGACAGTTCGGGGTAAAGTGGAACACCCGGAATTTTCAATTTCATTCATTTCAGTCATGTTATCACGTCTTCCCCTAGAAGAATTTCAACATTATTCTTCACACTTTTTACTTGATGTGCTATAGATATACTCAATTTTTAGTATCATAAAAAAATCATGAAAATTCAATAATTACCGTAAAACGGGACTAAGCGGGACAATTCGGGGCAATATGGGACACTCGGAATTTTCAATTTCATTATTTTATATTTCTTAATTTTAAATTAAAAAAAACTGATTGTCCCTCTTCACCCCACAGTTCCCACTAAGCCCCGTTTTACGGTACTTACCAGTGATGTGAATTTATTTATTAGCTCTTTTAGTGAAGATTATTCACTGAAGGCTCTTAAGCGATAACAATGGTATATTAGGGAAACACTATTCAATTTTACTAAATAAAGAATCTATTTCATAACAAAAAAGCATGAGAATCCATTAATTAACCTAAAACGGGACTAAGAGTGACAGTTCGGGGTAAAGTAGGACACCCGAAATTGTTAATTTCATTCACTTCATTTCATTAATTTCAGTCATGTTATCATTTTTGAATATCATTATCATTATCTTCCTCTTGCAGTATTTCAACATTATTTCTCACACTTTTTACTTAAAATGCTATAGTTACACAATTTTTAGTTTCATAAAAAATTAATAAATTATCGTAAAACGGAACTAAAGGAGGCAGTTCGGGGTGAAGTGGGACACTCGGAATTTTTAATTTGATTACTTTATATTGCTTCAGTTTGATAAAAAAAGATTGTCCAGCTTAGTCCCAAATGTCCCACTAATTCCCGTTTAAGGTACCTACCAATGATATAAATTTATTTATTAGATTTTTTAGGAAAAATTAGTTACTGAAGACTAATGCTAGATATAATTGAAATATTAGGGAAACATGATTCAATTTTTCTAACTAAAGAATCCATTTCATAAAAACAATCATGAATATTCATTAATTACCCTGGAACGGCACTAAGAGGGACTGCTTTGGGGTAAATTGGGACACCTGGAATTTTCAATTTCATTACTTCATATTGCTTCATTTTGATAAAAAAAAGGATTCTCCTGCTTATAACCCAAAATGTCCCACTAAGCCCCACTTCATGGTACCTACCAGTGATATAAATTTATTAGACTTTTTTGAGAAGTTTATTCACTGAAGACTATTGGTCGATAAAAATGAAATATTAGGGAAGCATAATTCAACTTTTCTAAATAAAGAACTTATAACATCAAAGAAATCATGAGAATTCATTAATTACCCTAAAAAGAGACTAACTGGGGCAGTTCGGGGTGAAGTGGTACACCCGGAATTTTCAATTTCATTCGTTTCAGTCATGTTATCATTTCTTCCTCTTGAAGGATTTCAATATTGTAACTCTTCACAAATTTTTACTTGAAGAGCTATAGGTACTCAATTTCTAGTATTATAAAAAAATCACGAAAATTCAATAATTACCTTTAAACGGCCATACCACGCTGAAAAAACCAGTTCTCGTCAGATCACTGAAGTTAAGCAGCGTTGGGCGCGGTTAGCACTTGGATGGGTGACCATTCGAGAAAACTGAGTGCTGTTGGCACATCGTGGGTGTGGTGAGCCCACACTTGTAGTTATTTACTACAAGTTATCAACCTAGAAACACTACCCGAATCGGGTAGTGTCACGCCTACCCCGAAAAGGGAAATGGCTTAATGGTATACATACCTTTAAACGGGACTAAGCGAAACAGTTCGGGGTAAAGTGGGACACTCGGAATTTTCAATTTCATTACTTTATATTGATTCATTTTGATAAAAAAAAAACTATTGTCCCGCTTTACCCTAAATGCCCCACTAATCCCCGTTTCACGGTACCTGCCAATAATATAAATTTTTTATTAAATTTTTTGGGGAAGATTAGTCACTGAAGACTAATGATCGATAATAATGAAATATTAGGGAAACATAATTCAATTTTTCTAAATGAAGAATCTATTTTGTATGGGGTAAATAGTATACTAATTATAATTATGATGAATGATGATTATTATAGGAATATCGAAGCGTGTTTTTTTTATAACGAGTGATATGCCCGATAAAGCATTACGTTGTCGGGACGTTACCCTGAGGGGTCAGTGTCACGTCGTGAACACGCAGAGTTCGTTGACTATGCAAGAGCCCAGTCGTGCCAACCTCGGACCGGTTGGTCCACCCTTTCGTCTTACCCTTCGTATCGTTTCACTCGTCCATTCCTTTCCTCGTCTTTCTCGTTTCTGCTCTTCAATTCTCTCCCCTTTCCCAACCATCGACTTCCCCTTTCTCTTCTTTTTTTAAAAATATTTTCTTCTCCTTCTTCTTCACAGTTTTCTTTCATCTTTTCCTTATTTATCATTTTTATCTTCTCATCCTCTTCATCCTCTTTTCCTTCTTTTCATATATTCCTCTCTTTCTTATTATTTTCACCTTCTTTCCTTGGTTTCTTAAATCTGATTTTTCTCCATTTCCTCCTCTCTTCTTTTTCTTCTTTTCTTAATTCTTACTTAAACTGATTTCTTCCTCCTTTCCCTGATATAATTCTTCTTCTGCCTTTTACTTTTGACCGAATCCATTTCAAATCATATCAACTCAAGTCGTAGAATCTCTTGGCGACAAAATATGTAATTTTTTAGAGGATATTAAACCACACGTATTTTGCCAATTTGAGAAAAAATATGTTCTGCGAAGTCATGAGAAATTGAATGTTGAAGTTTGTTTTGTTAAAACACCAATTCTTTCCTTAAACCTCTGTAACTTCTGAAAATATGATGAGCCTATTTTCACAAAAACCCCAAGTTTTTATTTTATTTTTTATTCTTTTTGGTTAAATCTGAATTGTGGCAAGAGGAACACATCGCGTGAGTTTTATGCGGGGCAAACCATTTTTGTAAACCTGCGATTTTTTAAATGAAAAAATGCATTTTTGTTACAAACAACGACATGTTTGATAAAATGCTAAGAAAAGAATTTACTCAATTGAAAAAATTCTATTTCTATTATTCTATTCTGCTTTATTCTATTCTTCTATGCTTCTATTTTTCTATTCTTCTATTTTTCTATTCTTCTATTATTTTCAAAACTTAACCGGGAAGATAAAATTCTTCATCTATAAAAAATACATCCTAATTTTTTATGGTATCATCCGATGAGATAAACTCAAATTTCATAGAAAACCCCACTTCTTGATATTATCCCATGTTTTTTTTAATTTGTGCTTATAATAAAGATGACATTCACGCTAATCTGGAAAGAAAGTTCAAATATTTCAATAGGTTTAAAAGTTATAGAGGTTTAAATAAAGAATTGGTGTTTTTTAAGCACAAACTTCAAAATTCAAATACGCATTACTTCTTATTTTATTTCTTCTTTTCCTATTTTCAGAGTCCAGATTCCGAATAATTTTTAATCTAAAATTGTAAAATATAATTATTATCAAAAATGTTAATAATGTGCAAAATTATTTTAAAAATTATTACAAATAGGGACGACTTGCTTTTTGAATTTGAATTATTGAAAACTCATTGAGAATCCGTGTCAATTTACTGAATTTCACTGTTCCTTTTCAATGATTTTCCAGTAGAAATATTGACAGAAATTTCAGTAACTTTTATACTGAAAAAAATTGAAATATGTTTATCATTATTTGAAAATCGGAATTTTTCAGGAGAGCGTATTTTTTTGTATATTTTTAATGCAATAAACCCATTTTTGGAAGAATGTTAGTTATCTAGTTCTGTGCTGCAAACCTTCATTTTGTCAATAGTAGAATCATTTTAGTAGAATTATTATTATGGTAGCCTCTACTCATTTTCACTCTAAAATTAAGAATAATTATTGTTGATAAAAGTACAAAACATTCAGAACGAAGCAAGAATTCTGCTAGCTTAATCAGTAAAAATTCGCTGAAATTCCAGTCGTTTTTCACTGATTTCTCAATAGAAATATTTACTGAAATTGCAATAGCTTTTTTTTCTGATGAAAAATCAGTGAAATGTGGCTTCAATTTTAGTAAAATTTACTGAAAAAGGTAGCCAGAAATATGGCACTTTCATCAACAATTATAAGTCATTTTTGAGTAAAAATTAGTAATTACTCAAATAATATTTTTAGTAAAGTGATTCTACTTTTCGAAAATAATAAAAGACAATTTTCAAATTCTGGTTTATTATAAAACTTAAAGATCTCCCTGATTAAAATTTATGTTGTTATACAATAAATACTATTTATTTACAGTATTTAATTAAACTGGCGATATCTCATTTATTTGACAATTAGATGCGAAACTACTATGACTTCTCACAATTTTTTCTTTTTATGTAAGTGATAAAACCTATAGAGAAAAAAAATTCATAAATTCGGCATCAAAAAAGTCGATAGAATTTTAGACGAAGTTCTGTTGAAATCTAATATTAAATATAAAGTTAAAAATTTAAATAAATTGAAATTGAATTTGTGTCCATTTTCCATATAGAAACCACATACAAAATTACAAAATTCTTGTATGAAATCCTCCAAATGCCGAAGGAATTCTATGGAAATTCCAAAATTTCTTTATCGAATTTTAGAGGATCTCTTTTTAAATGAAAATAAATGAAAATTTGACATATGTTTCATACGCGGATTAGAAAACTGTATTTTGTAGAATAAACAATTTTCTTCATTTTCTTGTTTTAAATAAAATAGGTTTGTAACTTTCAAAATTATTTTATTTAAAAGAATATTTAAGAATATTTCAAGAAAACTTTTTACTCTTCAAAATCCAGTTTTTATATAATCAGCATTACTCTTTACATCTTGAGTCTTCCCAGTAGAACAATGGAGTGTGTGGTCAGACAAAACGGCAATTCAACTGATCTTTGACAAATTGTTTCTAATGTCATTCTCTGATTTTTTCAAACAGCTTTATTAATTATTCCTACCCTCACAGTTAGTATATTTTGTATAAAACGAATTTATAAACTTCATATTCTTTGTAATTATTAGTTTTCTACTAAGCTAAATAAGCTATAAAAAATTTTAAAAAGTGATAGTGAAGAAAAATTGTTATTGTTGCAACCAAGGATATAGGGTAAGATCACTAGTGGTTGGCACTGCGCCGGTTATTGGCACCCCCTTTAAATTTTGTTAAATATTAAGAAAATGCGAACATTTATCGTATTTTACTGATATTATTTTAATTCTAATATCATTTTTGCGCAAAACGATATATACAACTTTAGCAAAATAATGTCAAATTTAGGTGTAAAATATTTAATTCTCTTTAATTTTTAGGGTGCCAAGAATTTATCGGCTTTTCTAAAGAAAATCTGTAGCTGACGACATTTTTTAATTTCGTTATAGCAACGTTGTATACAAGTAAATCTGTTTCATTTTTTGCAGGTATTTTGAAGAAATATTTGACATTCAATAAAAAATCAGAATTAAACATCGGTGATAATGTATTGATTAATTTAAGAGGGGTGCCAATGGAAATTAATACAAAAAGTACGGTCTCTAGTCGTTGGCACCCCAGTGCCAATGACCAGACCATGCAATTCTGGAATGGTTTCATTCATTGGCACCCCCGCCTTGTCAGAAAAAAGTAAGGTTATGTAATCCCAAGATCTTGTGTTGACTTGAATCATTTCATGTATTTCTCATAAAATAAAGGTTGGAAAGTGCCGGAACGACAAAAGCCGTTATTAGTAGACGCAAAAGTAGCTAAAAATTATAATAAATGAAGCTGTCATTTATATACCGGTAATCGTAACCTCCAAAGTTTTCTTCATATCATTTATTGTTTTTAGGCTTTTAGGTACAGTTAAATACTGTTGTTATTTGAATTATAAATAGAATTTTATTATCTTTATACATATTATGTTTAATAATATCGTCGTACAATGTTTTAAATGTTACGCAGATATGTATGTTAATATAAATAGCAAAAGTTTTTATTCAGTCGATGCACCGACTGAATAAACCGATTTATTTTGACTATAATCATATATATCCATGTTTGAATTTGTTTCTTGATTTTGCTAGTTTAATGCAGAAAATGAAAAAATTAGTAACATTTATGTTTTTTTTAAATTTTATTTATTGTGATATATATGCCCATCAGAGAGTATCTCTGAGGAAATATAAAAACGTATACCGAAGAACACATGTGCCATGACTATAAGCTTTATAGCTGCTGTCAAAGATATTGGCATGTCCAAAAACAAAATTTATAAAATACTAAATTTAGAATCATCAATAGAAAAATTATTTATTATTTTCAGATGCACAATTTGTTTTTAATCAATGTTTTAATGTAATTGCAAAAATTTTAAGAGGTTATGTGAGTGTAGTGCCAATCACTGGTGACGGGGGGTGCCAACAACTGGGGTTAGCAGTGCCAAGCACTAAAATTTTGGGACTACATACTTATTTTTAACAATTTTGCAAGTTTTTGTCAACATTGAATAATAATTTAACATTTCAATGTATTCTTCATAAAATTTGGAGTGTAGGTATAATTATCACTATTTAAGAATTCAATACTTTATGTGTTTATTTATTTCGTAAAGTCTGCATTTCCTCTTAAGGTGCCAATAACTGGTGCTCTTACCCTATCCGTAGCTTTTTTCAATAAAATAAAAAAGGTAGGGTTTCTGAAAGAGTTCTCAAGAATTCCGAACTATAATTACGACAAAGTAGTGGTTCTAAAATATTGCTTGCTGAATATGTATCAGAATCTACCGCCTTTCGATGTGAAGAAGTAATAATACTCCACGAAGCACGAACTGAAAATAACAAAGAATAAAAGCGTCAATTTAAAAAGTAGTTTACAGAATATATCTTTTTAAAAAAATAGAGGGAAAACTTTTTTTTAATGAAAAATTTAAATATGTATATTCTTACTCAAGGAAAAATGCTACACTCAAATTTTCTTTAGTTCAAATTGAGGTTATAAAATGTTCTTCAGTAGGCCAATCGATGCGTCTCGAAAAAAATCCGTCTGTCGACTACAGTACTGCTATATTCTCAATATAAAAAAAGTTTTGCTTATATAAACAAGATAAACAATATATGTTGAAAATTATAAGTAGGTATTGCTAGATCATTAGAGGTCATTGAAGGTTGTTCAATAGGCAAATCGATGCGTCTCGAAAACGCGAACAAACACATCATATACAGTATACTGTTATATTCCCAATATAAAAAAAGGTTTCCTCATATAAACAAGATAAACAATATATCTTGAAAAATTATAAATAGATATTGCTAAATCATGAAAGGTCATTGAAGGTTCTTCAAAAGGCCAATCGGCGCGTCTCGAAAACGCGAATAATTACATCAAAAACAATACGGTTATATCCCCAATATTAAAAAAGTTTTCCTCATTTACGCAAGATAAACAATATATTTTGATAATTTAATAATAGGTATTGCTCATAAGAGGTCATTGAAGTTTGCTCAATAGGTCAATCGACGCGTCTCAAAGACGCGAATAATTATATTAAATACAATACTGTTATATTCCTAATATTAAAAAAGTTTTCCTCATTTAAGCAAGATATACTATATATTTTAAAAAAATATAAATATTTATTGCTAGATCATAAGAGGTCATTGAAGGTTGTACAATAGGTTAATCAACGCGTCTTGTAGACGCGAATAATAATATCAAATACAATACTGTTATGTTCCCATAATTAAACAAGTTTTCCTCATTTAAGCAAGATTAACAATATATTTTGATGAATCATAAATAGGTATTGCTAGATCACAAAAGGTCATGAAAAGTTTTACAGTAGGCAAATCGATGCGTCTCGAAAACGCCAACAAATACATTATATACAGTACTGTTATATTCTCAATATCAAAAAAGTTTTCCTCATATAAACAAAATAAACAATATATTTTGAAAAATTATGAATAGGTATTACTAAATCAATAGAGGACATTAAAGGTTCTTTAATAGGTCATTTGACGCGTCTCGAATACGCGAACAAATAGATTAGATATAGTACTGTAGTATTCCTAATATTAAGAATATTATTCTCATATAAACGGAATAAAAGATTTTTTATAAACTTCATAAATCGGTACAAGTACGTTATAAATTATAAAAGGTTCCACAACAGATCGATCACTGCGTCTCGAAGACGCGAACAAATACATAAGATATTTCATCGTTGTATTTCGAATATTGAACAAATTTTCCTCATATAAACATGGCAAAATGCCAAAAATCCTTTCAGACCTGGAAATTAAATGCAGCTGCAATCTGTCCGAATTTCATGACCATTGCTGTTTTACTTTTCGAGACACATACACACGCATACGGACATTTTTTTAAAATTGAATTTTTGAGTTCCTGGGGTCGAAAATGTCAAAAAAGTATATTTTATAATTTAAGTCATTACAAACCGCCCTCTATGTCTACGAGGAAGCAATATATAAAAATAGTGTAATAAGAATAAAATAAATATTCAAATGTTGAGAAATATTAAAATAAAATGATAGTTATAAAAGTAGAATGTAAATATAAGACATTTTCTATTAGTATTATTGTTATAGTTATAATTTTTTTTATAATAGTTATATTATTATAATATTCGAAATGAATATTTTTGCTTGATTGAAATGAACTTAATAGCAAATTGTAAAAAAAAATTAGGTAAAAACAAAAATTGGCAAAAAATGCCGACAGCAGGAATCGAGCTCTGACTTTCACATAGTGAGCCAGAATCCCAAGAAGCTGGACAAAACTCAAAAGATGGTAAGAATTGAATGAGAATTTATTTGTACAGCTTTTTTTGGTCGCTGATCTCAAATTCGTTTTATAAAATTTCAAGAAAAAAAATGGCGGATCCAACATGGCGATCAAAAAACTCAAAAATGGTTCGATTTGAATGCAAATTTGTTTGTACAGGCTTTTTGGGTCGCTGATCTCAAATTCGTTTTTGAAAAATTGACAAACAAAATGGCGCATCCAATATGGCGACCAAAAAATTCGAAAAATCGTTCGATTTGAATGCAAATTTTTTGTATAGGTTTTTTGAGTCGTTGATTTAAAATTCGTTTTCTGCAAAATTGAAAAACAAAATGGCGGATCCAATATCGCGACCAAAAACTCATAAAATTGTTTGATTTGAAAGCAAATTTTTATGTGTATGTTTTTTGGGTCGCTGATTGTAAGTCTAGAAGCTTTTATCAGCACAGACACGAACCCTTGATTTCTCGAGATGTCGGTACATGTCGGTGTAACAGGAATTTTGAATCTTTTATTCACCTTATAAAATCATCTAGAATTTTCTAACAGTGCACCGTTTTCCATAGAATTTTGAATGAAAATAATAACACATACACTTCATGATTAAAAATTAAAATAAATACGAAAAAATCAGGATCAATTCCATGATGCAAGGAGCACATGAACATAAATACACAAATAAATTTTTTCTCCTTTCGTTCTCGGATGATGCAGACTTCGTGGGACTTATCGAGGATCTTGGTAGCAACTGAGGTTGGCGATTGTATCGCATGTCGAGACATTGATTTTGAATAAATACAAATGCAATGCTAATTAGCTGTCGCTCGCGAAGCGTAGGTTTTATTATTCGAAGCCGAACACGATGATCCATCATTCTGCTGCACACAAATTATTCTTGTCTATTTCATTTTTTAGCTCCACCAATAACAATAGAATTCAATTCTAATTCTATTTTTTACACCAATCGGACATTATTATTTAGTTTAGGGACTATCCATGAATTATGTAACACATTTTTTGTCAGTTTTTTAGCCCTCCCCTCCCCACGTAACAATTGTTTGGGCCCCCCCCCCCCCCCCACGCTCATGTTACGTACCATTTTCAAATATTTGCCATCATGTCTTATTAAACATTATTTAATTACTTATTACCCGAGACACCATCATTTTCTATTATACACATTAACTATTGAAGAGTATTCCATTGCATATCCTAAAAATTGAAGAATTTTACTTTTTGTCAATCTTCAAAATTGAACTAAATATTCGAAAAAAAGTTCGACATTACATTATTTCAAACTATAAACATTCCAAATTAATGAATCTGCAATTGTAACTTTATAAAACTGTAGAAACTTAACTTGTACATCTTTAAAATACAAGACTTTTTAATTCTGAATATTTGCATACACCTAAAAATTATGCAAGTTTTAAGTTTTACAATTAAAAATTCTGTAATTCTGATTATTTACATTTGAAATTTCTTCAATTTGGAAGATTGAAAATTGACAACTCTTGACGGGTCATCTTCAAAATCATCAAAAGTTAAGAATTTTGATTTTTGCATTTTTAAAATTGTAGAATCTTTCATTACAAACCTTAAAAATTGAAGAATTTTCGATTCCAAATCTAAAAAATTAACCTGCATGTTCTAAAACATTTTTCAAAATGATATAACTTTAAACTATGAATATTTCAAATTAATGAATCTTCAATTTACTATTTAAAAATGAAACAAAAGTCTACTCCCAAGCTGAAGTGTTGCTAAATTAAGTTCAGAAAAGTTGGATTGAAAAAAGTTATCCAGGTTCGAGAAAATGGATTTAGTTCAAATAAAAAATAAAAAAAATGCTTCCAAAATATTATCGATCGGAATACGGGTGAATTATTTTCAACATAAGAAAGTTAACCTATTCCGAGAAAAATGATAGAGAATTTTAAGAATAAACTTTAATTGGTTCTCAAAATCGGTTTAGGATAGCGATTTATAATCGAATTTACAACTTTTTGCAAAAATAAAAACTTTCTCTTGAGATATGGGGATGCTTAATGAGAATAAAAAATGTTTGATCAAAAAAATGTATCCTGTTTCAAGAAAATCAAAATTAAGATCGCGATATCACAGTATGCCATTTTGTTGCTAAGAATTCGAAAAAAATGAGAAAATATATTTTTTTAATTGGATTATAATAATTCTAAGAAACATCAATGCTAAAAGGTTGAAAACAATTATTACTACGTTCAAATTTGAACTAAAATTTTATTTAAAATTTAAAAAAATGATTTGATAAAAAAATGAGATTTAAAAAAAATACCTCTTACCGCAATTTATATTTGATTTTTAAATACTTTTTTGTGCAATCAGACCACTTTATAAAAATATTGATGATCTAGTTCTGTACTACAACCCTTCAATTGTAAATGTTACCAATGATAGCATTTTAAATTGCGAATCGTTAAAATTAAAGAATTTTCAATTTTAAATCTTCCAATTTAAACTATTCCAAAAAAGGTTCCAAATTACATACCTTTAAAATATAAATCTTACAAATTAAATAATTTGTAATTCTATATTTTTAAAATTCAAGAAGTTTCAGTTGTAACTCTTCAAAATTGTCTCGACTTTTGATCCTTAAAAGCATGCAAATTTAAGAGTTTTAGTAAATCATAAAAATTTAACTATTCAAAAAAAATTATTTTAAACTATATAAACATTTCAAATTAACAAAGGTGGCGAATTTTCAATTGTAAATATCTTCAAAATGGATCAGTGTCAAGAATGGAAAACATCAGAAAGAATCAGAATTCCAAAATATATATTTTTTAAGATCATGATATTACGATAAAAACTCCCAAATTAACTTCAATTTATGATTATTAATTATATTTCATGGTACTTTAAATTTTTAAATATATTTTAATTTGATAATTAGGCAATCAAAATAACAAGCATGTTATAGGTGATCGTTTTTTTAGTTACTAGTACACATCTCAAATTATTCAAAATGTTTCATTTTTCTAAAGTTTATTTAAAAAAAATAATAATAAATTAAATTAATTAACTTGGATATTTTGATTTTCTACAGAATTGAAATAATAAAAATAATACTTAAAATTATTAATTACCGCACCCCCTCCAAAAAAAGACAAGTTGTTGCGTAATTTATGGATGGCTCCTCAGCTAAAAATGCCTAATTGGAATGCTATTTTGAATATTAAACTGCAAAATGAAAAATAAAGATACAAATAAAAGATAATTTTTTATAAATATACAAAGATTATGACTTTTAAGCTATTATTTTTAAAAAACCTGTGATTTTTCAAACTTTCTGTCTAAAAGGGGTTAGTTTTTTATTTAGGTTTGAAGAAACTTTTATGGGACATAATTTCTTAAGTGTACCCACCCCTCGATAAAAAGTTATCTGACCAGGCAAAAAATTGGGCCAGCTATAGTCCTATGTGGTGTTACTTCTCACACACAAAATTAATTATTTTCGACAAATATTTATTTAAATGGAGGGGTAGAATTTTTGGGCTTTTGATGGATAGCCTTATTTTGAAACATTTCTAACTTGTTTCCTGATTTGTAAACAAAATTTTATCTGAAATATTTTCCATAGATTTTTTTACCATTTTTCAGAAGGTCAAAAAAAGTTTTAAGAAAAATTAAAACTTCACCATAATTTTTGAAAATCAAAAATAAATTTGACTTTTTTTCAAATTGCGACACTTGTTATTTGTTTGAAAATAGTTTAGAAAGAAAGCTGTGGTTTTTTTCTATAGGACCCCGAATTTTCAGAAATAAGAATGGAAAAACTTATTTTGAAACATTTGTAACTTTTTTCCTGATGCGTCAAACAAAATTTTACACAAAATGTTTTGGATATATTTTTTTACAATTTTTTATAAGGACAAGAAAACTTTTTAAAATGTTAAAATTTCACCATCATTTTTGAAAACTACAAATAAATTTGACTTTTTTTAAATTTCGACACTTTTTACTTTTTTGAAAATAGTTTAGAAAGAAAGCTGAGGTTCTTCCTATAGGACCCCTAATTTTTAGAATAGCACTTCAATTAGTCTTTGAGTAATCGAACGATGAACAGATATCGCGCACCGCCCTGATTACTTACCATTCGATTACTCAAAGACTAATTAAAATGTCATTCTGAAAATTGTGGGTCCTATAGGAAAAAATCACAAATTTTTTCTAAAATATTATCAAAAATATACAAAATTTCCAAATTTGAAAAAAAAGTTAAATTTATTTTTGATTTTCAAAAATGGTGAAGAAATTTTTTTAAAAATTTGTTTGACCTTCTAGGAAATGGTAAATTAATCTATCAAAAACATGTAGTGTTACATTTTTTTTGACGCATGATGAAAAAAGTAAGAAATGTTTGAAAATAAGGCTTTCCATAAAAAAATCCAAAAATTGTAGCCCCATCACATGCATCGATTCATTACTCAAAGACAAATTAATTCGCCACTCTGAAAATTAGAGATTTTGTAGGTAAAAATCTCAACTTTCTTTCGAAACTATTTTCAAAAAAATAAAAAGTGTCGAAATTTGAAAAAAAGTCAAATTCTTTTTTTTTCAAAAATGATCGTCAAATTTTAATTTATTTTTTTTTTCAAATTTTTCTTTGACCTTCCGCAACATGGTAAACAAATCTGTCCCAAATATATTTAGTATAAGATTTTGTTTGACGGATCAGAAAAAAAGTCACCATCAAAAGCCCAAAAATGCTACCCCCTCCAATAGGACTATAGCTAGCCCAATGTTTTGCCTGATCAGACAATTTTTGTTTAGGGGTGTGTACACTTCAGAAATTATACCCCTTATATGGATTATAAATAATTTATCATTTTAACGCACTATACGCATTTTCCTTTGGAAAAAAGTACCAGGAGGCACTGAATACCATATTTATTGGCTTTGTCGACGCACGAAAGGATGAGTTCTCGACTTTATACTGAATAGGTACTTCTCTTACATTATGGAATTTTTCCGAAGGTTGCAGACAACTACGTCATGAATTTTCTTACTTAATCCCAATGCTTTTCTACCGCCAGAAAATTCTATTTTAGGATTTGTGGGAATTAAAAATATTTTTGTCAAACAACTCGATGATTTTTTACTTTCTTCAAAGTTGAAGTTTCACTCAGAAATAAAAAAAAAAAAATTTTTATCCTTGCATTCAAGCAGAAATGAAAATTTTTACACAAAATTAAAAAAGTGTAGGGAAAATTCTACAAATTTAATTTATATATTTTTTTTAAATGTTTGCCCCTTCCTTTGGGGAAAGTTAAAATGTGATATAATTTTATAAATCTTTTGGAAATGAAAATTGTATTGCGTCCCAAAATTTCATATTTAGACCAATTTCAAAGTCTATCAAATAAAGTGTACATGGTTAATTAATTTTCGTGTATCTAATTTTCATCGAGAATTTGAGTTCTAAATTACATTTTTATTTTTATTGTTATTATTCTCATCTGTCCCTAATTTTGTATTCAAAGTTCCTTCTGCGAATTTGTGAATTTTAAAATTGAGAAAATATTCATTCTCTTGAATTTCGAACGTGAAAATGTTACTTTTCTAGTGAACATTGTAATATTTATATTTAGCAACATCCTTTCTTGTAATTTCTCAAATTATTAATAGTTTCAATTTGAGATTGTTAAATTTTGAACCCTTCAGTTCAGTATATAAATCAATTTTGAAGTTTTTCTATTCAAAGTCATTCAACCTTGAGTGTATAATATGAAATTTATCGTAAAATTAAAAAAAAATAAAAGAAGTTGATTCGCAAGTGGAATTTAATTTTGATCGATTGGATAACACTTTAACATTATTGCTATACATTTTAGTTTTACTTTTTCAAAGAAAATTGAAATTGAATTATCAGGGTGGCCACAAAGCTTCATTTTAAAAATTGCCTGACTTTTCCCTGATTTTTGCCCCACCAGTTTTTTATTTTTCCTGAACAATAATATTTCCATTTGGACTTACAGTTTCCTCATTTTTCGTTTTAGCGTATTTTTTAAACACTGATATGAAAGGAAAGAAAACTATAACATAGAAAATTGTATTTCTTATCTCAATTCTACACACTTCAATTTGTGCCATCCTCAAAGAAAATCAGACTAAATAAAAAACTTCCAGTATAGGGGTCTAAATAAGCAAATTTTTCTCATTTTTCGTTTTTACTGGTTTTTAACCGCTGATATAAAAGAAGATAAAACTATAGCATAGCAAATTTAATTTCTTATCTGAATTCTACATGCTTCAATTTGGGTCATCCTCAAAGAAAATCAGACTAAAGGAAAAGCTTCCAGCATAGGGGTCTAAATAAGCAAATTTTCCTTATTTTTCGTTTTTAATTATTTTTCAACCACCGATATAATAGGAAAGAAAACTATAGCATAGCAAATTTTATTTCTTAGATCAATTCTACATGCTTCAATTTGTGTCATCCTCCAAGTAAATCAGATTAAATGAAAAGCTTCCAGCATAGGGGTCTAAATAACTAAATTTTCCTCATTCTTCGTTTTTACTTATTTCTTAGCCACTGATATAAAAGAAAAGAAAACTATAAGATAGCAACTTTTATTTCACATCTCACTTCTACATGCTTCAATTTGTGGCATCCCCGAAGAAAATCAGACTAAATGAAAAGCTTTCAGCATAGGGGTTTAAATAAGCAAATTTTCCTCATTTTCCTCATTTTTCGTTTTTACTTATTTTTTAACCACTGTTATAAAAGGAAAGAAAACTGTAACATAGTAAATTGTATTTCTTATATCAATTCTGCATGCTTCAATTTGTGCCATCCTCAAAGAAAAAAAGAATAAATAAAAAGCTTCCAGCATAGGGCTCTAAAGAAGCAAATTTTTGGTCATTTTTCGTTTTTAATTATTTTTTAACCACCGTTATAAAAGAAAACAAAACTATAACATAGCAAATTTTATTTCTCATCTCAATTCTACATACTTCAATTTGTGCCATCCTCAAAGAAAATCAGACTAAATAAAAATCTTCCAGCATAGGGCTCTAAATAAGCAAATTTTCCTCATTTTTCGTTTTTACTTATTTCTTAACCACTGATATGAAAGAAAAGAAAATTATAACATAGCAAATTTTATTTCTTAGACCAATTCTACATGCTTCAATTTGTGCCATCCCCGAAGAAAATCAGACT
>CAKNYM010053158.1:580641-613166 GCA_932195095.1 Andricus curvator | reverse complement strand
AAATTTCTATTAGAACAGAAGAATTTTTAAATCAAAAAGACAAATTCTCAAGAAAAAATAGTTGAATTTTCATCCAAAAAGATTTCAGTTGACTTTTCAACACCAAAATATGCATTTTGAACAGCTAGTAAATTTTCTACGAAATAGTTGAATTTTCACCCAAACAGTTGAATTTTCGACCAAAAAGGCGACTTTTCAAAAAAACTGTTTGTATTTTCAACCAAATAGTTGCATTTTTATCCAAGAAAGATGAAATTTCTATTAAAACAGATTTAATTTATTTTTTAAAGTTCACTAGGAATCTCTCGAAATCTTTGGAACTCCTAAAAAATTCTTTGAAATCCCTTGAAATTGTTTAAATCTCTTGAAATCCTTAGAAATCTCTTTGAATCCCTTGACATCTTTAAAAAATATAAAAATCCTCTAAAATCCTTTAAAATGTTTTGAAATTCATGGAAATATTTTTAAATCTCTTGAAAACCGATTAAATTTGTTTAAATTAGATTAAACTTTTAGAAATCCCATTAAATCCTTTCATAAACCTTAAAATCCGTGTAAGTCCTCAAAATTTGTTGAAATACTTTAGAATCCATTAAAGCTTCCTGGTATATTTAGAAATATTTCAAATTCCGTGAAATTTTTATTAAATCTTATTAAATGGTTTAACATCCATGAAAATTCTTTATAATTGAAATTAAATTAAACTTGTTCATCTTTGAAATCCTTCAATCTTGTGAAATTCCTTGAAATACCTTAAAACCCCTTGAAATCTTTGAAAGCGTTAACAATTCCTTCAAATTTAATTTATTTTATTTTCCAAAGTTTACTTGAAATGTCTTGAAATCTTTTGAACCCGTACAAAATTCTTTGAAATTCCATGGAATTTTTAAGTCTCTTGAAACATTTTGGAATCCCTTACAATCCCTGAAAATGTTTGAAAATCTTAAAAATCCTCTAACTCCTTTGAATTGTTTCGAAATTCCTTGAAATCCGCGGATATATTTTTAAATCTTTTGAAAACCAATGGAATCTTTTAAATTTAGTTAAAACATTTAGAAAAACCCTAAAATCCTTTTAAAAGCCTTACAATCCCTGGAAGTCCCTCGATATTTGTTGAATCCCTTGAAATTTCTTGAAATTTAACGAAATCCAGCGTTAAATAAATATATCGTTCACTTGTACTTTCTCTTTTTTTTTTGCATCAACTCTTTTAATATTTTAGCATTTTTTATTTCTATACTGATTTTCTTATAATGATTTTCTATCATGATTTTTCTAGAATTGCGAAAAAGTTATAAGAAATTCATTGTAGGAATATTTTTTAGTAAGGGAGGATTACAACGTGTTGTAAAAGATTGCATGGAATTGCAAAGTATAGAAAATTATTTAGAAAAAAATCACCCTAAGGGAAAGCTTATCTAATTTATGCTATTTTCATCCAAAAACAATGAATACAATTCATCAATGCGTTTATTTAAATGTTTTTAAGAAATAATCTCGAAGTACCTTTTTCACAGCTCTCTTCGAATAGGTGAAAAAGTTATAGACGATGTCACTTTTATTTCTGTAGAATTATAAAATATCACACATGAACTTCCAACAAAGTTATTTATATTATGTCGACAAAATGTTGTCCATTTGTGCTCAATATTGTTCCAAATGCTGTAATCAAAAGGTTTGAAAATTTTTTTTGCTGCAAATTCTGATACATTAAAAAGACCTACTCCACAAAGTGACCTATTCTTGCATAGTTTTCCCTAACACTAATATACATTTGTTCCTTTTTTTAAATTATTTCCTTCATTATATACATTTCATTATGCTTTTACAGTAACTAGAAAACAAACACGCGCTCGATTTTTTTGTCTCACGCAATTTTTAAATTAAAATATAAAATTAACATAATTACAAAATTGTTTTATTTCATAGTATGTATCTATTATTAAAAATAATAGAAAAGAAAAGGATGTAAAATTTTAATGATAATTGATTAAAATTGACATCTCTTCAGAATTAATATATAATACTTTTGTATAGACAATCAAGCCGTTGCTTTTTTGTTGGAAAATACCAATTTTTAACGAAAAAAAACGTTTAAAATAGTAAGTTTTACTTTTGAAGTGAAATTTTTTTTGTTTAAAATTTTTGTCTTAAGAAAATGTTATTAATTTTCCCCTGTTTGCAGCCAAAGTCTGAGCATAATTTTATTTTAAATTATAACCCTAATTTTGTTTGTTTAAAATAACCGATCTTTAGTGAAGAATGTTAACATAACCTGAAATTGTTCAAAAATTTGTAATATTCTGTGAAATCCAATGATTTTTTATTAAAAGTACCGACTTCGAGATAAAAAGCCATAAAAACCAAGAATTTTACCAAAATTGTGAATTTTATGACTCTAAATGAAGATCTGGAGAATCAGAAAAGTTGTAAAATTTTAGATATTAAAAATACCAATTTTCGAGGAAAAACACTAACATAACAAAAAATTGTTTAAGTTTGCAAATCTTCTTTTAAGCCTAATGTGTTTTGTTCAAGATAACAGATTTCCAATAAAAACCAATTACCAATATAAAACTCCAACATTACCTAAAATTACTAAAAAGTTCTGAATCTTCTTTGGAATGTTTGATATATAATTTTTTAAAATTAAAAATACAAATTCTCAACGAAAAACACGAATATAATCCAAAATTGTTGAAAGATTCTAAATTTTGTATAAATTATTATGATTTTTGTTTGGAAATACCAATTTTGCATCTAAAACAACAACATAACCTAAATTTGTTTGAGCATTAAAAATATTCTTTGAATTCTGATGGTTTTTGATTAAATTTCCGATAAAAACACTAGCGCAATCTGAAATAATTGTTGAAGCTTTCAAATTTTATTATTTAAAAGATACCAATTTCAGGTGAAGCACACCAACATAACCTAAAGTGGTTGGAAAATTGTAAATATTCTTTGAAATCTAATGATTTTTTTTTACCAATAATTTCCGACGAAAAACACTAACATGAAGATTTTAAATTTTTATTTATTCTGAATTTATTTTCTTAAATTGCAATTATTTTTGTTTCAATTAACCGATATCTTGTGAAAAGCGTTAATATAACCTGAATCTGTTAAAAAATTTCAAATCTTGTTCGAACTATAAACTATAAAATTGTTCAAAAATTATATGAATCTCAAAAATCGAATGATTTTTGTTTAAAAAGTGTCAACTTCCAGTAAAAAATGCTAAAAAATATTTTGAAAGTTTTAATTCAACTGCAAAAGAGTATTTAAAAAGCAAAAATGTTTCTCAATTCGCATAAGTACTCGCATTTGCCTGGACGTTTGGCCAGGGGAGAGGAAAACTGCAGAAAACCAACTCGCGAGTTCATCCGGTTGAATGCACACAATCATCCTCAGCGTCACTTTTTTCCATTATTCAGTTCGTACTTGTCTCCACCTCGTACTGGCTTCCCCTACTTTGCAAATTAAAACTTCATTGAAACGTTGAAAAAAATGTTTTTCAATACACTGAAAACACATAAGCAGCGAAGACGGATGTTGACAGTAACGACAGGGAGAGATCCTTTACAATTTGGTCGTTCACCTCGTGGTATAGGTGAAAGAGTTATATCTATATATATTATATGTATGTATATATACTATTTAGTATATATACATAAAAAAGGGGTTGGTGATCAGACGTCCAGGGGTTGTTGCCATGCCAGACGAGGCAAAGAACTCCTGGACGACCGCACCCTGGTCGTAGTAATTGATTGAGCCGCACCCTGTGAGGGCATTATTAGCTTGCTACAGTAAAAGCTTGTATATAATCACCAGAAAATTCCCATTGCTAAAAGAAATCTTCTAAATTCAGATTTTTTTCGAACTTTTAAGAAAAATTATGAAAAGAGGTTGGAGGTAAGATATCCATAAACGGCAATGCATAAATTACGTAACACATTTTTTGCCATTTTTTCACCCCTCCCCTCTCCCATGTAACAAGTCCTACAAAATTGTTTGAACTCCCCCCCCCCCCTCCGCACCAAACCGCGTATATTTCTTAATTTTTTTAGCCAACATTTTCAGCAAAAATCAGTCAAAATTACATCATTATCTATTATACATATTAATTCTTAAAAAGTCTTCAATTGCAAATATTAAAAATTGAAGAATTTTCCATTACGTGAATCTTCAAAATTGAAGTACATATTTCAAAAAAACGTTCAAAATTATATCGTTTTCAAGTATAGAGCATAAACATTCGAAATTAATTAATCTTTAATTTAAAATTTATAAAATGCAGGAATTTTTAATTTAAAATCTTAAAAATTGAACAATTTTCAATTGTAAATCTTCAAAATTGAGCTATTAAAAAAAAGTTCAAAATTACATACCAAACAGTTGCATTAATAACCCAAGAGTTGAACTTTCAAATAAAAGAGACGAATTCTTTAGAAGGCAGTTGAATGTTCAAAAAAAAAGTTAATTTCCAACCAAGAAAGATGACTTTTCTACCTTTAAAGATGAATTTTCAATTTAAAAAAAAAACAGTTTCTTACAAATAGCTGAATTTTCAAATAGAAAAGATCATTTTTCAATTAAAAATACCAATTTTAAACAAAAAACAATATAGTTACATGGTCAGTTAAAAAAATTAATTCTCAACAAAAAAAAAACGAATTTTCAACAAGAAAGTTAAATTTTTAACCAAAGAGATAAGAGTTTCAACTAAGTAGTTGAAGTTTCAACCAAAAAGATTAATTTTCAACCAAATAGTTGATTATTTTACTAAAATAGATCAATTTTGAACCAGATATGTAATAGTTGAATTTTCAGTTATATAAATAATTTTTAACCAAAAAGAATAATTATCTACAAAGCATTTTCAACTTCAAAATATTATTCGTCAATAAAAAAGGTAATTTCCTACTAAATAGCTACATTTTTAAATACGTAGATGAATTAATAATCAAATAGTTGAATTTTCTACCAAAATAGTTAAATTTTGAATTCGAATTAATTTTAAAAGAAAAAATTGTTTAAAAAATGTATTATTATTTATAATAATATTCTCTCAGAATATTGCTAGATAGTTGCGGTTTTTCTGAAATGTTTAACTTTTTGTCAACTTTTTTCTTAGTGAGATAATAATTCATAACTAAAAAGCCAAATTAAAGTAAAAAATTTCACAAAAAACCAGAACTTTCTAGCAATTGTCTAAGAGAGTTATAGAGAATAATAAATTATTTAAACAATTATGTTTGTTAACTGGTATTAATTATTACCTCGCTCTAGGTGAAAAGTTGACAAAAAGTAGAAAATTTCAGAATGAACTGTAACTTTCTACCATTATTCTAAGAGAATACTATTACCAATAATGATGAATTGTTTAAACAATTATTTCTGCTAAATTTAATAGATTATTGCCTCGCTCTAACTAAAAAGTTGAAAATAAGTTGAAAAATTCGGAAAACCCGCGACTTTCTAACCTTATTCCATGAGAAAATTGCTAATAACAATAATGAATTGTTCAAAAAATGTGTTCCAATATATAATTATCACGAGAAAGTAGTATTTTACGCCTTAGAAACAATTGATATTAAAAAAAAACGCAAAAAAATCATAATTAGTGCCAGAAACTCGCAAACCCCAATTTTTCACTTATGGTTTTTTCTGGGACCCTATAAAACAGACTTATGGGGGTGATATTTAAAAAGTAATTATACTTTTGTATTCTATAGCTAATTGTAAAAAGAAATTTTGAGTTTCAACTCCAATCACTTAATATTGACGATTCTGAATAAAGTTTACAAAAACGTATTTTTTTCTTGAGGGAAATACATGTTAAACATCATAGGACTTGCGGAACCTCTAAATATAATTTTTTTTCAAATGTGTGTGGCAGTGGGGCCTCACGGCAGAAGTGAAGCTTTACTTGCACTTGTGATATAGAGTACACTAATACATTGAGGACACGCATGACTGCAAAATGAGCTTGCATAGTGGTGGAGTAGTGGGGATATCTCATAGTAAGAGAGTGCAGAGAGAGAGCATATACATGGTTTGCTTTTCGTGGGAATAGTGGGGATATCGAAGAGGAGACTTTAGACCAATTACCGAAACGTGGCACAAAAGGGAGACGCGATTACGGAGAGAAGGTATAAAAAGCATACTTGTAAGAGAGAGACAGTGACTTCCGTTCGTACGTTCGGTCGTTTTATTCAATTCACTCTTCCGTCCCAAAAGAAGTTTCACTTCAAAAACGCATTTTTTTGTGGAATCAATCGAAATTGGCGAGCGTTATGCGTGAAAATTCGAGAAAAAGAAATTTTCAATACACTTTTGAACACATTTTTTAAACAATTTTGTACATTTTTTCAAATTTAGACACATCTATTTTTGTACATATTATAGTGCAAATCTCAGCAGAAAAAAATTCTAAAAATATGAGACAAAGTACATGTTGCAGATGAAAGTTTTTCCTATACTAAAACAGAGTTTTGAAATTTTCCTTCGATTAGCAATTATTTCCTGATGAGAGAAAGGTTAAAAAGTGTCATTATCTTACGATCATTTCAGAATGCTCAGCTTTGAAAGGCTGTCAGCCCCTGAACATAAAATATGTACAAAAAATCTGTAAAAAATATATAAATTTCTTAGATTCTTTCTGTACACAATGGTAAATTTTAGAGTCAGCAATCATCATCTGTTATTAAGTTAATAACAAAATGAATAGTGAGGTGTCATCCCCGAAACTGAACAACGTACGGAGATAATTTTGGAAGCAAATTGCACATTTTTGGCTTCTGAAAATGGTGTATGTAGCGTCAATGAACAAGAAGTTGCGCTTAGATATTTAAAAAATTATTTCCTTTTTTAGAAAATACAAAGGGCTTTCCGATCATCGAAGAAAATGAACTCACAGCAGGAGACCTTGCTATTGTGAGTGCCGTTCCGTCAAAAATCGGAAAGCCCTTTGTATTTTCCGAAGAAGAAAATAATTTTTTATCTCCGTACATTGTTTTGTTTCGGAAATGACACCTCACTACTCTTTTGTTATTAACTCAATAACAAATAACTATTGCTGACTCTAAATTTCACAGCTCTGCACAGAAAGGATCAGAGAAATTCAATTTTTTTGCAGATTTTTTGTAATTTATTTTCGGGGCCTAACAGCCGTTCAAATTTTAGTATTCTGAAATGATCGTAAGATAATGTTACTGTTCAACCTTTCACTCATCAGGAAATAATTGCTAATCGACTGAAAATTTCAAAACTCTGTATCAATATAGACATAGGCTAAACCTTCATCTGCAACATTTACTTTGTCCCATATTTTTAGCATTTTTTCTGCTGAGATTTGCACTATAATCTGTACAAAAATTGAGGTATCAAAATTTTCGGGACAGATAGTAGTATACATATATGATCCCTTCTTTTCAGTTCTGAAATTTCATCAATCACGATGATTTTCCTTTGGTCTTTTAAAATCGAGGTGTCCACCCTTTCCTCTGCTTCTCGGTCTTCGTTCTTCGATCGAGACGCTTGTTAGGTATCTTGCCAAGTGACCTCCATGCGGTTTCGATATCGTAAAAGGTTAACGAACTTGAAAACAGGACCTTACTTCGATCCTGTCCTGGCTTTGGAACCCAAAAGAAGTTTCGAAGGGACTCAAAAGAAGAGCAAAAGATTTAAAATTGATAGCTGCAACATGCGGCGAATCACAAGATGAAAAAACCCCGACTATACTTCTTTTTATTACGAATTTATGCTAATTTTCGACATTGCATACTGTCATAAGAGCAAATAATAATTTAGTGCAACAATTTTCCACGGTTCTGTAATTTTTTAGGTAATTTCAAGGTTTATTACCCTTTTATCGTTTAAATATATTTTTTTTACCCCAAAAGATAAATGATTTAATTAACTTTCGAGCCTCGAATGCCAAGTTCAAAATTGGTCTAACTGTAAAGAATTCAAGCGGAAATTTAATCTGAAAAGAAGTAAGAAATAACTTTGAATTCGTTGCTATCATTCAGAGTAAATTTTTTTGAATCAAAGAAAATATTCATTGGTTCTCAATCAAAGAAATTGTTTTGGTTCAAAGAAAGGGTTTTTTTTTGTAATGAAAATTTTTGTTTAATTTAAAAAGATTTTCTTCTTTTTGAAGATATTTTTGGTTGAATGAAAAAAATTATGTTAAACAAACGGTTTCTTTAATTCAAGACAAATATTTTTCTATGCAAGGCGATTTCGAGCATAAAATTAGTCCTAAAAATAATGAAATCGATGAAATTTTATAATTGGCTGGAAATGAGTAAAATTTTGGAATTCATTGGAGTTTAGTAGAATTCAATTAAATCCACCTACAATTCGTGAGCGACATTAATTTCATGAAAATTCAATTGAATTCACCCTAATGAACTCGAATTAAGTTAAAAAGTTCTGATCTTCTTAAATTTAGTCGAATTCATCCTGAATCACTTGAATTCAGTTGAATTGGCTGGAATTCATTATTTGTAATTCAGTTTAAGTAACTAGGAATTCAATTAACGGCAGTTCACTCAAATTCATAATAAGCTCAATATTCAGCTGAATTAAGTGATATTTACTGAAATTCAGAAAAATTCACTTTAATTCAGTTGAATTTGCTTCGAATTAATTTCAAAATTACAGGTATCCCTAAAATTAGCGTAATTCACTTAAATGTGGTAGAATTCACTGCAATTAACCGCAATTCAATATAATTTAATGGAATGTAGTAGAATTTACTGCGAATTTTCTATACAAAACAGTTGAATTTTTAATCCAAAAATATGAAGTTTCGATAAAAAAAGTTAATTTTCAATCAAATAGTTAAATCTTAGGTTAATAACATTATTTTTTTAACTCAAAAAAGAAATTTTCAACAAAATACATAAAATTTTAACTAAACTGTTGAATTTTTAAACAAACAAAAAATCAATTTTCAATCAAAAATGGAGTACTTGCATTTTTATTAAAAAAAATCAATTTTCAAATAAAAAAACAAATCTTATAAAAAACTGTTGAATTTTGTACCGCATAGTCGAATTTTCTGAAAAAATGTTGAATTTTCAAGACAAAAAAACGAACTTGATGAATAAAAAATTTAGTTTTCAACTCAAAAATATGAACTTTCAACAAAAAAATTCATTTTCAACCAAACAATTAAATTTCCAGTTAAAAAATTAATTTTTACCCCAAAAAAAGGAAGTTTCAATAAAGCAGTTCAATTTTCAACCAAGGATATGAATTTTCTACCAAAATTATGAATCTGTAACTAAAAGACTTAATTTTTAAGAAAGTATAGTTCAACTTTCAATCAAGGAGTTGAGTTGAATGTTCAACCTAAAAATATGAATTGTTAGCAAAAAAATGTAATAGTTGATATTTCAAAAAAGAATTTAAGTTTTAATGAAGAACAATTGAATTTAATCAAAAAAGATGAATTTTCCACAAAATGCGTAGATTTTTAACTAAATAGTTGCATTTTCAACTAAGAAGATTAATTTTCTACCAAAAAATACGAATCTTCAACCAAATAGTTGAATTTTTTATCTAAACAAGATCACTTTTTAACTGTAAATGGAATAGTTAAATTTTCATTGGCAAAAAATAATTTTCAATTTAAAAAAGCGAATTTTCTACAAAGCAGTGGAATTTTTAACCAATCAGTTGAATTTTCAATCCGAAAATATGAATTTTCAACAATAAAATGAAATTTTCTATAAAATAGTTGAATTTTGAAGGCAAAAAAGACGAATTTTCTAACAAACAGTTGAATTTTCAACCCAAAAATATGACATTTTAACAAAAAAGTTCACTATCAACCAAACAGTTGAATTTTAAACTAAAATTTTGAATCTTCCATCAAAGAAAATGAATTTTTAATAAAGTAAGTCAACTTTCAACCAAACAGTTGAATTTTCTACTCAAAAATATAAAATTTTATCAACAAAAATTAGTTATCAACCAAACAGTTGAATTTTCAAGTAAAATTATGAATCTTCAACCAAAGAATGAATTTTTAATAAAGTAGTTCAACTTTCATCCAAGGAGTTGAATTTTCAACCTAAAAAGATGAATTTTTAACAAAAAATGTTCCCTATGTAAAACAGTATAGAAAAATCGTTATCTTCCACTCCCATCCAAAGGACTTTATGCACTATATTTGAAAAATATAAATAAAGTGGAATTGATCGCCTTATTATATTCAATTTGAAAAGTTATTTTCAAATCATTAGGGGAGCCCCCAAATCCACCTCTTTTCACATACATTCGTTGAAGAAAATTCACAATCGCCTCCTCACTAGAATTAATTACAATTCATTACATAATTTGTTGGAATTCATTATAATTCGCTGGAATTCGTTAGAATTCACTTGAATGTAGTGGAATTCGCTGGAGTTCATTGTAATTCACTTTTAAAGTAATTTATAGAATTCACTAGAATCCTTTAGAATTCACTTCAATGTAGTGGAACTTTTTCATCATCTACAGTCAAAAAATATTATTCTTGGATATTACTTTTGAAAAATTTTCTAAAAAATGTTCAAAGATAATTAAATCTAATTAAAATGAATCGTTCCGATCCGTTCCGGCATTTTTCGATTTCCTGAAAAATTTCCGACGGTATGTTCATATCGTCTGTTCTCTTTTTTGATAAAAAATTAGAAATTTAAAAAAAATTGTCTTGATTTTGGATTTTCTTTGAAATTTTGGAATGTTTCAAGCACCACGAATAAATTTGTTTTCCATGAAAGAAAAATAATATGTTTCAAATGCGACAATTACTCAATCCAGAAAAAATGTTTTTTGTACATTTTCAAAACATTCTGAAGAAGGCAAACCAAATTTTTTATTACTGCTCATTATCAAAAGCTGTACATTAAAAAAAAGTCTACATAATTTTTAAACTAATAGGAAAACCTTTTCGAATTTTCAAATAAAAAAGGGAACAGAAGGTATTAATTGATTTGAGAATAATTTTTCGAACTGTCTACCGTTACAGAAAATTCCGTAATACTAGCCAGTTCCATAATTTGTTTAAAAACTTGTTTCGGATCCCAACCACAAATTTTGTTCCCTCAGCTCAAACGATTCGATCAATTTCAGCTCTTTTACCCCGCCCTAATCTTGAATTCACCTATACACTTGATAAACATAATTAATAATTAACCAATAATTAATACACAATTATAGAAAGATACCACATACAAACATTTCAACGTCGATCAAAGTTCCTTCAGTAATCCTTTTCCATAAAGAAGCGACAAAGGCTCGTACATCATGAACATAAAAAAACCATATCATTCTGTACCGTAAATAACATCGTTAACCGGTTTTATTCCCTAATCAGTTGCAATCTCTGACTTATAGCCATCAGTATGTCTCAGGTCGATCTGTGTGGGCGATTCCTACACAAAAAGCCAACATGTATAAGTGTCGTGCTATTTTGTTCCTACACCTTTTATATATGCGCCTTTGGGCCTTAATAGGGGGTAATAAATAGGGTGTGCGGGTGGGGGCAGGGGGAGGGGGAGGGGGTTTTATGGGGGCAAAAGACGACGGCAATGTCTCGGTGGTGGTGATGATGACAGTAAAGCGTCACGCAATATAGTGTGATACGAAGGCATTAAAAGCGACTTTCCGCACGCATGGGTCAAGCCTCAACCCCATCACGAACGCACCCCTGATCAACCTTACGAGGGAAGGTTCCTGAATGACCAGAATTACCAGACCAGTTCCATCGCTGATCCGAGAATGAGGGGATGAAGAAATTGACAAAGCCATTTTAATTAAGGACTCTAAATTATGTGCTAGAACATTAGAATTATGTTTGTTTATTTCTTTCAAAGTGCCGGGGTATTAGTCGTTTTCATAAAATTTCAATCAGTATATGTGATGATGCGTTTAAAAAACATATATGAGGCCGATCAAAAACTACCTCACGCTATTTTGAAAACTTTTTCCATCCATCCCCCGTCTTCGAAACAAATCATCACCAGGTTGACGCCGGAAATTCTCTCAAAACCGGGGAAATAGGGTGATTTTTGACGAATATAGGGAAATAATGGGGAAATAATTTCTTTTAAATAACATTAATGCAAAGGTACCATATTAAATTCAATATAAAAAGCTTAACATTTTGAGTCGAATGTTTTAGAAAATAGTTGACTTTTAAAATTTAAACCCCAAGAGATGTATTTTCAACAAAGAGAGACATGATTTTTCAACCAAATAGTTGAATCTTCAAAAAACTACAAAATTAATTTCAGGCCAAACAGTTGCATTTTTTCAACTAAATTTTTCAACTTTCGAGCAAAAGAGAGGAATTTTCAACAAAATAGTTGAATTTTTAACCAAATAGTTGAATCTTCAACAAACAACAAAATTAATTTCAGACCAAACATTTGCATTTTTACAACCAAATAGTTAAACTTTCGAGCAAAAGAGAGGAATTTTCAACAAAATAGTTGAATTTTTAACCAAATAGTTGAATTTTCAACCTACAGGGATGAATTGGCAACCAAATGGTATAATTTTTAAACAAGAGAGATTAAGCGTCAACTACAAACATTTGCATTTTTAAACAAATACAATCTTCAAGCCAAAAAGACAAATTTATTAGAAGATAGTTGAATTTTCATTCCCGAAAGATGAATCTTCAACCAAGAAATTTTATACCAAAAAGATTAATTCTGTATAAAGAGGGCCTCTATAAAGAGGATTTTTAAAAAGAAATATCGGTTTTTAACAAAATAATTAAATTTTTAACAAAACAATTGAATTTTCAACAACAACAAAAAATAATAATTTTCAACCAGCTAGTTGAATTAGAAATAAAAAACGATCAATTGTCAACCAATAATGGTATAGTTAAACTTGCAGTTTAAAAAGTTCATTTTCAACCAAAATAAAAACAAATTTTCAAAAAAAAAAGTTAAATGTTCAATCAAAGGGATGGATCTTCAACTAATTAAATTAATTTTTAAAAAAGGATTTCAACTATCAACCAAGAATTTTACTTTTCATTCAAGAAGATTAATTTTTACCAAAAAATATGAATTTACTACAAAATACATACATTTTCAACCTAAATGCAATAGTTACATTTTAAGTTAAAAGAATTGATTTTCAAACTAAAAAAAAAATAATTTTCAACTAAATAGTTGAATCTTCTACCAATAAAATTGATTTTTAACGAAGTACGAGTAGTTGAACTTTTGAACTTTTTAGTAGTTGCATTTTCAATCAAGTAGGTGGATTTTCAACCAAGTAGTTGAACTTTCGTCCAAGAAAGATGAATTTTCAACCAAGAACGATGAATTTTCAATCAAAAACTTTTCTCCAAAAAAGATGAATTTTTGAATCAAAAGGGATGAATTTTCTATCCAAAAAGGCAGATTTTGAACAAAAAAAAACAGTTGAATTTTCGAAAAGATAGATGGTTTTTGAAATTTGCTTGAAATTGAAATATTGAAAATTTTAAATTTCAACCAAATGGTTCGATTTTTGAAAAAATTAAATATTAACCAAACTGTTGCATTTACAAGCAGATAGTTAAACTTTCAAGCGGAAGGGAAGAATTTTGAACATAATAGTTGCATTTTTAACCAAACAGTTGAATTTTCAAGCCAAGAAGACGAATTTTTTAGAAGACAGTTGAATTTTCAGTGGAAAAGGACGAATTTCCTACCCAAAAAAATACGAATGTTAAATTTTCGACACCAAAGATGACTTTTGAACAAAATTGTTGAATTTTTAACAAAATAAGTAAATTTTCAAAGCGTTTGAGTTTTCAACAAAAAAGTTCATTTTCAAACACATAGTTGAATTTTAAACTAAAAACGGTCGAAGAAACAAATAAACAGAATTTTCAACAAAATCGTTAAATCTTTAACCAATAAAATGAATTTTTCACAAAGTGGTTCAACTTTAAACCAATAAGTAGTTGAATTTTCAACCAAACAAGATGAATTCTCAATGAAATATTCAATAGTTTAATATTGAATTAAAATCTAAAAATGACCAATTTTCAACAAAAAATGGAAAAGTTAAATTTTCAGTTGGAAAAATCAATTTTCAACCAAAGAAACAAAATAATTTCAAAAAAAAAAAGTTGAATCTTAAACCAATGAATTTTCAACAAATTAGTTCAACTGTCAAAAAAATAGTTGATTTTTCAATCAAAGATTTGATACCTAAATAGTTGAATTTTCAACTGAAAACGATCAAGTTTTAGCCAAAAAAGGATTAGTCAAATGTTCAGTTCAGAAAATTAAAAAAAAATAAATTTCAAACAATAATAGTTCAATCTTCAACCAAATAGTACAATTTCCAATAAATGGTACGAATTCTGAACCAAGAATATATTGTAGTATACTCTTTAATTAAAAATAAATGACTCTCAACAAAAAATAGTTGGATTTTCTTATTGGTGTTTTTTAATTCAGTTTGCATTGAAGCGAAAAAACGGGAAAAGGGGTTAAATGTGAAGTTTATTCTTGAAAACAGGGGGAAAAAGAGGAATTCTTTTTAAAAAGGGGTAAATAGGGTAATGGAGAAAATAGTTTGTTTTCTAGATTCAGGTGCTTCGTGTGTAAAATAAAATCAATAATTTTTTACTATTTACATGAACTATCGATAGTTTATATATAATTTTTCCACCAAACTTAGTAAGGCTTTAAACAAATTTCATAGGATTTAAGCGGTTTAACGTTATTTTCAATGATTCCAAGGACTTATAAGTGTCAACAAATTTTTGGGGGATTTTAATAGATATAAAAAAATTCTAAATATTTTATTATATTTGTGAAAATTTGAAAGAATTTCGCCAGAATTAAGGGTTTTTGTTGGATTTTATAGGATTTCGAAAATTTCCTGCGTTTTTAAAGAATTTCCTTAAATTTCAGAAGATTTAGGCCAATTTCATTCAGGATTTATAACATGTTAGATTATTTCAAAAGATTTAAAGGGATTATAGAGAACTTCAAAAGTTTCTAAATATTTTAAAGGATTCACAAGGAATTTTAATAGACATAATAAGATTTCCGAGAATGTCATCAGGCTTCATGTAAATTTATGGGGTTTTATAATTTTTTAATGGATTTCAAAGAATTTATTCAAAGATTTTACGGAATTTAAAACGACTCCAAGGAATTTTCAATATATTTGAATAATTTAAAGGGATTTCAATGATTTTAAAGATGTTAGGTATTTTTAAAACCCCCCAGGAAGTTTCAAGAGCTTTACAAATTTCAAGATTTTTCAACAGATTTCAAAGAATTTGACATATTTTAGGGTGTTTTAAAAGATTCCAGGAAATTCTTAACACTTTACTAATTTTAAAGGATTAAACAAAATCCGTTAAAATACTTTCAAAATCCCATGGTATCTTTGAAAATATCCTGAAACCTTATACGTTCTATGAAATAGTTCCATATGTTCCGACAAATTTTTTAACCGCATGAAACTTTTTTTGTAATACCTTAAAATCATTAAATATCTTGAAAATTCCTTAGAATTTTTTTAAACATACTAAAATATTTCAAATTCTTTGAAAACTTTTGAAATACCTTTAGGTTATTTAAATCTATTGGAAATTCCTTGGAATCATTTTAAATATCCTGAAACCTTTGGAAATGCCTTGAAATCTCTTGAAATATTTGATGTACTACGAAATCCTTTGAGATCATGGGAAATTTGTTAAATACCTTACTGCAAGACTTCAAAATCCCTGAAAATTATTAAAATCCGCGGAAATCTTAAAAATTCCTTTTAAATTCCTTTAAAATCATTTGAAATATTTGGAAATGTTGAAAATTCTCCGAAATCCCTTAAAATCTTTGAAAATTTCCTAAAATCTTATAAATCCTATATGAAATCCATCCAAATCTTTTTAAAATTCAGGAAATTTTTTAAAACCGCATGGAATTTTAGAAATTTTTTATATCTATTGAAATCCCATAAAAATCCCTTAATAATTCATGTAGTCCCTTGGAATAATTAAAAATACCCTAAAACCTATTAAATCATATGAAATCCTTTAAAATCCTTATAAAGTTTGGGAAATTCTTTGCAATCCTGTCAATTTTTTTTAATTTCTAACAATCCCTTGAAATTTTTGAGATATTATTAAATCCCAAGGCGCAAAAACAATCAAAAAAATGAAAATTTCATTCTAGTAATTGCATTTTTTAATTAATTGTATCATAAAGAATAATAATAATAAAATGTTCATATTTTCAGCCTCGAGAAGCAGATCTCGTGATTTAGACTAAAAAAATGTCGCAAATGGTTTATATCACAAGATTGTCATTAAATGCAAAAAATTAGAAATATAAAATAAGAGCGTATTTCTTAATTTCTCAAATCATTATTTTTATACTATTTGCACGAACTCCTTCGTGACTTATTGCAATGAATATGAAAAAAGATGAATAGAAAAAAGATGTTTTATGTTGATCTGAAATACTTTTTGCCATTCTATTTAAAATCGAACAATTCCACCTTTTTAAATTCCTCCCATAAAGGATAATTTTTGAAATTTCGTATCCCTTCCTCCCCTATGTAAGGTTTCGTCAGAGTTTTTGCCCCCCCCCCCCCTAAAAAAAGTTAATGGACGCTCATTAAATTTCTTATCAAAAATATAGTTTGTATCAAATTCCTAATTGGTACAATATCTGTAACTGATTCAATTATTTGTAAGATTCTCTAGATTTTTTTCCATAATCGAAGTACGCAAAATGTGGTATAGAGGTAATCGTTAATTTCTACACAAATTTATTCAGATTGCTATTTATAACAGTCACTTATTATAAATTTAATGAACGTTGCAACACTGCTAATTAAAATCTTGATATAGCCGAACGGGTCTATGAGTAAACGACTGTAAAAAAATAATTTCCAATTCATTGTTTGCTATTACTACAGAATGTACTTAACTACTACCTGAGGTGTGTGCCGTGTATGTCACTTTAATGACAATAGGAACAAGAGAGGGAAATAGTAATTACTCTAAGCATGTGTTTCACAGCACAGTAAAAAAAGTCTGATTTTTTACAACTTTGCAGAAAAAGTCTCACCATAATGCATAATTTTCAAATTAAGAATTTTTCCTTAAAGCTAAGGCTTAAGCTGATTTTTTATCTTAAAACTAGACCCTAGGCCTATTTTTGGGGCCTAAAACCAGAACCTCGTTTTGAAAAAAGATAAGAAAAAGAGTCTTGATTTAAGACAAAAAGTAGGATTAATTTAACACACAACAAAATTAACTTGGAGAAAAAAAAGTTTAGTTTTAACACGGAAAATTTTTTGTTGTTTAGTGTGAGTTTTTAACGAATTTTCAATTTATACATAGGACCAATTCCATTTCTAATCATGTGATTACTGGAGAATTCTGAAAAAATGACATCATTTTTTTCCAAATGCAGTATTTTCCGAACGAGTATAAGTCTTCGGGCTTTTCTTTTTTTACTAGAAGATGGAACTCTTGTTCTTTTAATTAATTCAAGAAAAAGTGGTCAAAGTAGGCGCCGCGCGCCTACAAAAAAAGTTTTGTAGGCCAAGGCCATAGCCAGAAAAATTTTTCGGGCCTGGGGGGAATATACAGATGGAAAAATTTCGGGAGGGATATGCAGCAGGACAAAATTTCGGGGGTGGGGATATGCAGCAGCACACAGCAGAGTATATGTATATTATGTACATGTTTCAAGAATTTCGGGGAGGGGGGGGTCAAACCCGCCCCCCATGGTTACGGCCTTGCTGTAGCCTATTAAAACGTGAATTAAGTTGTTCAGATCCCCCCTCCAATACTTCCCCTCCTTTACACTCCCTCCTTTCCCCTACTTCCCCACTCCTATAGTTCCGCTCCTATCACTTCCCCTACTAACACCCCTGACTCCCCCTCACCCTCTGCCCACTTTTCCAACACTACTTCCCCCCACTCTACTTTCCCACTCCTCTCATAATTTCTCCCACTCCCCCTCTCCTCACCACCTCTCTTCACTACCCTCGCTTTACTGTCCTTACTCCCCCCTTCACTTCCCCAACCTATCCATCATTCTCACTCCTCTACTTCCCCTCTCCTCCTTCCCTACCTTCCTTCCCCTTCACTCTACTTTCCCACTCAGCTCATAATTTCTCCTACTCCCCCTCTCTTCACTACCAATCGCTTCCACGCCCCTTCTTCACCTCACTTTCCCACCCAGGAAAAAAGAACGACAGACTACTCGGGGCTACGACGACCTAAAAATGAAAAAAAAAAAAATGAAAAATGTCAAAATGGTGTCAATTATTCGGAAATACTTGAAAAGGGATTTTCTAAGAAACCCCACTTTATTAAATTTCACAACAAATGAATTTTGCACTCTTCCGATATTCGGTATCGCACCAACAAATCCTCAATTACAAAAATTAGATAAAACCAAATTTAATATGGTTAGTGTTCGTACTCGAGTAAAGTAATGATTTATATAGTAATTGAGTGTAAAATAATTTTTTTGTACAATTTTTAACCAAACAACATTAGCCTCTTTACATTTTTCCATTTGGATAGTGATTATCGAAGTAAATAATTTTATATTTTTTTCAAAAATAATGTTTTTCAATTACTATCTATCTCTCTTGAAAAAAAATTTTAAGTGGGATCTTTGAGAAAATCCATTCTCAAGCATTTTGGAAAAACCGCGGTTATTTTGTTATTTTCCAAAATTTGGTCATTTTTCTTCAATTAATTGAAAGAACAGGAGTTTTCACGTCGAATACAAAAAATAAAATCACAACCAACAATGCTCATTCGGAAAATACTGCATTTGGAAAAAAAATACTGAGATTTTTTGGGAATGCTCAGGTACCCAGATGAAAATGTTATACAGAGTGTCCAAAAAGTAACGAAACACCTAAAGAATTTTCCAGGTAAAATATTTTTCAAAAAGTTCAAGGTCATTCTTGAAGTAGCTTTTAACGAGGAATCCAGTGGTGACCTTGAATTTGACTTTGAGCTTGACCTTCAAGGTTAGTTCAAGGTCAACTTTGTTTTTTTAAGTAGGAACCCCTATTTTTGACAACGGCAATCGAAAGAGAGGGAAATTTTACGTCCAAACATGTACTTAGGTCATAGGTCAAGGTTGACATTGAACTTTAATTTTTTTAATTGAAGGTCAATTTCAAGGTCTAATTAAAGGTCACCACTGGATTCCTCGTTAAAATTTACTCCAAGAATGACCTCGACCTTTTTCGTTAACACCTGAGCCGAAGCAGTACAGATTGGACCCAACCCACACCTGGGTTAAGCCTAATAACCTTCAGCCGAAGTTCAAGGTCACCCTTGACCCATGACCTGAGTACATGTTTGGACGTAAAATTTTCCGATCTTTCGATTGTTGTTGTCAAAAATAGGGGTTCCCACTTCAAAAAACAAAGTTGACCTTGAAATAACCTTGAAGGTCAAGCTCAAGGACAAATTCAAGGTCACCACTAGATTCCTCTTTGAAAGTTACTTCAAGAATAAGAGGCCTTGAGAAACCTTGAGAGACCTTCAAGACCTTGCCTTTTTGAAAAATATTTTACCTGGAAAATTATTTAGGTGTTTCGTTACTTTTTGGACACCCTGCATATAGTTCATATACAGTGGACAAAACACTGATATTTTTCAATTGTTTTATACAGAAAAATGTATAAAACCAATGAAAAATATCACTGTCTTGTCCACTATATAAAAACTATATATAACTTTTTCACTTGCGGGTAATCTTCAAATGATTGTAAAAAAATAAAAAATAAAATTTTGAAGCAATCCGTGAAATACGCGTCCCTTTATTTTCACTCTAAATATAAATAATAAATCATTCAGAAACCCTAGGGTGCAGAAATTTTGCCATGGCCCCGATCGGGCCCCGACCTGTTAGCCTTAAATACGGCATGAAACGCACGCCCCGATCGGAGACTGTTCTGATTACCAGAGTATCTGTCGGGGCTTAACATGGACCCGACATGGCTAGATTGGGTCCCGATCGGGGCGTACTTTTCATTCCCTATCCGGGCCTATATTGCTCTGAAACGATTTTTCGAAATTTATGGATAAGAATTTATTCCGAAACTATTCCAATTCCTAATCATTCCGAAATCTGTATCCGACCCAATCCAAACCGAGGGGTTAATTATTTCTGCAATCTTATCCAATCTCGTGCAATCCCATGCAATTGTATGTAATCCCATGTAATCTTTTATAATACCTTGTAATCCCGCCTTACGAAAAAAAATTATAGGAAATTCAGTATAGATCTATAATGATTTTAAAGCTTTTCAAAGGATTTAAGGGTATTATTTCGAGGGAATTTAGAGGATTTTAAAGAGGAATTTCAAAAAAATTTAATAGAATCAAGGAATTTTACAAGATTTAAGGATTTTATTTATTTCTAGGGATTTAAACGGTTTTTTCAAGAGAATTATATTCAAGGGCTATTATATGATTTATAATTTTTTCACTGGATTCTGACGATCTTCAAAGAGTTCGAGGGATTTTAAGGGATTCTAAAGGATTTTAAGAGATGTACAAAATTTCAAGGGATTTCAAAGAAGGTGTAGAATTTCCAAAGTATTCAAGGGATTACTAAAAAACTTCAGAAAATGCATGAAATTCCGTTAAACTTCAAGGGATTCTTAGATATTCCACAGATTTCAAGGGATTTTAAAATATTTCAAGGAATTTCAAAAGATTCAAGGATTTTATTAAATCTCCATGGGTTTCAAAGGATGTCAAAGATTTCTAGGGATTTAAACTTTTTTCTATAAAGAGAACTTTAATTAATAAGTTAATTTAAATTATATTTAAGGGCTTTTAAAAGAATTATACTTTTTTAACTGCATTTTTACGATCTCCAAAGAGTTCGAAGGATTTGAAGGGATTTTAAAGGATTTTGAGAGATATTAAAAATGTCAAGGGATTTCAAAGAATGTTGTAGAATTTCCAAAGATTTCAAAGCATTTCTAGGAAACTTCAGAAAATACATGAAATTTCATTGAATTTAAAGGGATTTTAAGGTAGTAAAAGGAATTTCACAAGATTTAAAGGATTTGAAGGGATTCCAAAGATCTCTAGGGAAATTCGCGTTTTTCCAGGAAACTTTAATGAATAAATTTAATTCAATTTATATTCTGGGGATTCCAAAAGATTTATACTTTACGGAATAAATTAAATTTTATTTCAAGAGATTTCTACGGATTTCAACGATTCAAGGAGAGAAGATTAGGATTTACAGGACCTTTAATTATTTGGAAGATTCTGGGGGATTTTACAACTTGTAATGGATTATAACAGATTTTAAAAGATTTCAATTAAATTTTAAGAGATATTGAAGATATTAAGGGAATTCACAGATTTTTGCTGTGTAAAACTTATTTGTGCAGAATCGCTATTTTTGTGTAGTTCCATATGAGACTATGAGTGGTAAAAAATAAATTGTTCTTTTTTAGTTTCTCTACTTTTTACAATAATTCCTCCAATATTTTTATATTATTTATTCCAATGCTGATTTTCCTATAATTGTTTTCGATATTATAATGATTGTCTATAATAAATTTCCTATAATCCATGGCATCGTTTGCATTCTCATGCAATCTTTTGCAATCCCACGCAATCTTGCTACCTATCTCTCTAAATCCGAATTAGACTCAACGCCCGATATAAGACCGGTTGCAGACATAGCTTGCCTTGGCCTTGATCGTAAATCGGGGGAATCCAAACGTAAAAAGGCAGAACCGCATTAACCATTTCTGTTAGATTTGGACGCATGAAGCAACCTGATGCATCTAACGCGCTGAGAGTGAAGTCCTCTAGCTGTTTGTCATGCTTGACTCAGCACATCCTCTCTTTCGGTCCCGCGACTCCTCTCATCACGAAGCTGCGTAGGTCATCAAGTTCTAGGAATATCGTAAACCGGGGGGTCTTATATCGGGAGTTGAGTGTAGTACCAATTTTACTAATGCTATTAGTAGCATTGTGTCTAACTGCTGAATTAGTAGTTTTATAATTTTCTACTAAATTAAATGGAAACATTTATGTTACCAAATTTAATTAGTAAGACTATTTGCAAAACAAAACACAGTAGTGCCTTTTGAAGTGTAATTCAGTGTTCCGTTGACTTATAACAACTTTAAAGAGATAAATGAGTATAAATTCAAATTGATACTAGGATTTTTTTCATTACAATTTCAATAATTTGTAAAAAGTAAAAAAAATTGTTTTCTCATAAAATCATTGTAAAACTAATAGGACAAAAACTAATTCATAATTTTTCAAGGAAAAAAGGATGTTTTTAATTGTTGAAACTAATGGCGCTATTAGTTTTTACGTATGTCGCATTTTCATAGAATTGAAACATGAATATTTTCCTTACAAAAATGAGCGATAGAATTTTAAAGAATTTTGGAACCAATAAAATGTGTTTTGAAAAAAGTGGCACTAACATGGTTTTGTGAACAAACCTTTATTTTGAATATACCGCTGAAAGTAAATGGCGTCTCTCGTATAGTGCAGGCGTGTGCCGCTGCTGCTGCCATGACGACGTGACTCCCTTCTCTCGCGATTTTTCGTTTGTGAATAAGTGGATTCTGACTTCAATTTATTGCAAGATTTTGGTCACTAATATTATTAATTTTGCTGTCTCTTCAGTTTCTTTAAAATAGGAAAGTTTTAGTTTAATATTGAAGAACGAGTGAATAGTTTAAAGGGAACCGAGAAAGTGTTCTTGAAAAAAGTCAGGTTAACTAAAATGTATTTTCAGAAACATCAAACATCTTCGAGGCTTGCAGTGTGCAGAATTGTTCAAAAGCACTCTACAGAATTACTTGATTCTAAGGAATATTTATTTTCTTTTTCTTGTGCGCAACTTTAAAATAATATAAAAATGTTGAAAACCTACAACTTCAGGTTTGTATGGTTATATGTAATTTGATGTATCGTTTGTATACAATTTTCACATTTCTTGTAATTGTTCATGTATTTAATGCTTTATTATTTGTTTTTTAATAAAATTCTCCCCATTGTAAAATAAGTTTTTAAATTTATTTAAAACCCCTATTTAAAATAGCTGCTAGCAATGCATTTACCAATTCATTTAGGGATAGTCCATAAACTACGATTGGTAACAGGTTGGGGGGGGGGGGCTCCAGTGGAAGTAAGGTTACATTTTATGAAAGTGCGAATTTTGCGAAAGATGTCCCTGCAACGTTACAGTTCAATAATAACGATAATAACTTAGTAAGTTTGAAAATTAATTTTATATTTCAGACTTCACACTATTTCCCATTTTCCCCTTGTTAAAGAATATTTGCTTTTTCTCATGTTTTCAAACAATCTCGCCTTATTCTCGATTTTTCGTTAAAATGTTTGTTTTGGTGAAAAATTCTACTTTTTGATTGAAAATTTAATTACTTTGTCGAAAATGCTACTATTTTGTTGACAACTTTTTTTTTAAATTAGCTTTTTCAACTGAAAATTTAACTATCATATTTGTAGTTCAAAATGTATCTTTTTTGGTTAAAAATTCATATATTCTGTTGAAAGTTCGTGTTTTTTAGTAGAAAATTAATCTTCTCAGTTAAAAATTCATCTTTCTCGTTGAAAATTCATCTGTTTGGTTTAAACTTGAACTATTTTGTGGAATATTCGTATTTTTTTTATTGGTTGAAAGTTGAACTACTTTGTTAAAAATCAATTTTTTGTTGTGAAGATTCATTATTTTAGTTGAAAATTCATCTTTAGAGTGGAAAATTTAACCAGTTTTTTTAATTGAAAATATAAGTATTCCATTCATCGGTAAAAATTTATATTTTTAATTGAAAATTAATCTTTTTATTTTGAAAATTCAACTATTTGGTTGAAAATCCATGTATTTTGTTGAAGATTCAACTATTTTGTTGAAAATTCGTCTTCATTGGTTGAATTAAACTGTTTTTTTATTTCAAATTAAAGTAGTTTTTCGTTGAAATATCAAAAGTATTACAGGCTTTGTTGAGAATTCATCTTTTTGTTTTGAAAATTGAACTGGTTTGTAGAAAATTTTTATTGTTCATTATTTTTATTATTAAAAATTGATAATATCGGTTTAAAAATTCAACCATTTTGTGGAAAATTCATGTCTTTTGTTAAAAATTCGTCTTTTTGGGTAGAAAATTAGTCTTCTTTTTTGAATACTCATCTTTTTTGCTGTGGATTCAACTATTTTCCTAAAAATTATTCTTTTTTGGACCAATTTAACTGGTAGAAAAATGGTTCTTTTTTGTTTGAAAAGTAATTTTTCAATCTGAAAGTGCAACTATTCCATTTTTGGTTCAACACTTTTTTTTTTGAATATGCAACTATTTTTAGTAGAAAATTCAACTTTAGAGTGGAAAATTTAACCAGTTTTTTAACTGAAAATATAACTATTCCATTAATGGTTAAAAATTTATATTTTTAAATGAAAATTGATCTATTTCATTTGAAAATTCAACTATTTAGTTTAAAATCCATGTATTTTGTTGAGGATTGAACTATTTTGTTAAAAATTCGTCTTCATTGGTTGAATTAAAACTGTTTTTTATTTCAAATTAAAGTAGTTTTTCGTTGAAATATCATAAGTGTTACAGGCTTCGTTGAGAATTCATCTTTTCGTTTAGAAAATTGAACTGGTTTGTAGAAAATTTGTATTGTTCATTATTTTTATTATTAAAAATTCATAATATCGGTTTAAAAATTCAACCGTTTTGTGGAAAATTCATGTATTTTGTGGAAAATTCGTCTTTTTGGGTAGAAAATTAATCTTCTTCTTTGAAAGCTCATCTTTTTTGCTGTGGATTCAACTATTTTCCTAAAAAATCTTCTTTTTTGGACCAATTTAACTGGTAGGAAATTCGTTGTTTTTTTTTTGTTTTGAAAAGTCAACTATTTTAGTAGAAAATTCAACTATTTGCTGTTGGGCGGACAATTCAACTGTTTTGTGGAAAATTCATCTATCCTATCTTTGAAAGTTGGTATTCGTCGTTTAGTTACCGTTACCGTTACTTAGTTAACCATAAGGCGATCTCATCGACGATGGGCGAACTGTGTTTATTTGAACTCGAGATGTTTGTTTTCATAAGAAGTTTAGTGGAAGTATATGCATTTATACTTCGGTATATATACGATTCCTTTCACGCATTTTTTAAAAATAAGGCTTTTAATTAACATTTTAAATATTTTATTCGTATTTTGAAAGATTCATTTTCGATTTAACGTTTTAGTCATAGTTCATTTATATTTCAAAATGTTTGAAACTTTCGAAATTTTGAGTACCATTTATTTTTTAATTGTGTTTGGATTTTTTATAATAAATTTTGTTAATTTTTTAATTTAAAAACCAACTTTACATTTTGGTTTAACTTTTCAGAAGGACCTTGGCCTTTTTTCAATGATTAGGATAAATTAGTTTAGGGTATCAAGAAAGCTTGCAAATATATAATAATTATTAATTATTTTAACAATTTTCATAAACATATTTAGAGTTTGGCCATTTTTCAAGGAATAGGTACAGTTTGTTTACAAAGTCAACTACGAATGTCTTTCTGATGAAACTTTTCTATGTAGCTTCGTAAATTTACAATAATTATTAATAATTGAAACAATTTGCATAAACAAAGAGTTTGGCTATTTTTCAACGAATACGGTAAATTTCTTTTACAGAATTCACTAAGAATATCCTTCCGATGACTCTTTTCTATGAAGCTTTGCAAACTTACAAGAATTATCAATTATTTCAACAAATTAAGAGTTTGGCCACTTTCCATCGAATAAGCCCAATTTGTTTACGGAATCACCAATAATGTATTGCCAATAACTCTTTTCTACGATACTTTGCACAGTTACAATAATTATTAATTATTTAAACAGTCTTCATAAACATATTCAGAGTTTGGGTATTTTTCAAGGAATAGGCACAATTTGTTTACGGAGTCAACTAAGAATATCTTTCCGATTACTCTTTTATATGTTGCTTTATAAATTTACAAGAATTATTAATTATTTAAACAATTTTGATTTAAAAATTAAGAGTTTGGCTATTTCTCAACGAATAGGATCAATTTTTTTACAGAATTAAGTAAGAATATCGTTCAGATTACTTTTTTCTATAATCATTTGCAAATTTTCAAGAATTATTAATTATTTAAAGAATTTTCATAAACAAATTAAGCGCCCGGTCATTTTTCAACGAATAGGAACAATTAGTTTAGGGAATCAAGAAAGAATGTATTCCCAATAAATCTTTTCTACGATACTTTGCAAATATACAATAATTATTTTAACAATTTTTCCAAAAATATTCAGAGTTGGTCTATTTTTCAAGGAATAGGCAGAATTTATTTCCGGAATCAACTAGGAATGTCTTTTCGCTGACTATTTTATATGCTGCTTTGTAAATTTACAAGAATTATTATTTGTAATATCATTATTTTTAACGAATTGGCTCAATTGGTTTACAGAACCAAAAAGAATCTATTAAAAATAAGTCTTTCCTATGTTACTTTGCAAATTTACAATAATAGTTAATTATTTTAACAATTTTCATACACATATTCAGAGTTTGGCTGTTTTTCAACAAATAGGCTCACTTTTTTTACGAATTCAACTAAGAATATCTTTTCGATGACTGTTATCTATGTTGCTTTCTAAACTTACAATAATTTTCAATTATTTAAACAATTTTAATTTAAAAACTGAGAGTTTGGCTATTTTTTAACGAATAGGCTCCATTTTTTATAGAATTAAGTAAGAATATCTTTGCAGTGACTTTTTGCTATAATGCTCTGCAAATTTCAAAGAATGAATAATTATTTAAACAATTTTGATAAACAAATCAAGAGTTTAGCTATTTTTTCAAGAATAGGCTCAATTTGTTTACGGACTCAATAAAGAATGTTTTTCAAATACCTCTTTCCTATGATACTTTGAAAATTTACAATAATTATTAATTATTTAAACAATGTTAATGAACACATTCAGAACAATTTGTTTGCGTAGTCAACTAAGATTATCTTTCCGGTGACTCTTTACTATTTTTTGTAAATTTACAAGAATTATTAATTATTTAAACAATTTCGATTACAAAATTTAGAGTCTGGCTATTTTTCAACGAATAGGCTCAATTTTTTACAGAATTATTTATTCTGCATCGTGAGATGGTATCCATGCAAAGCCGTGTACAAATCAAAATTATTGAAGTAAAAGTTAATTTCATGGTGTTTTATTGAAATTCATTTCCAAATAAAATAAATACATGTAAATAAATTGGTCGCGCGCGGAGCGCGCGTATGAGGCTCTAGTTTTGTTGAAAATTCGTCTTTTTGAGCAGAAAATTAATCTTCTTTTTTGAAAAATCATCATTTTGGTTGAGGATTGAACTATTTTGTAAAAAATTCGTGTTTTTTAGTTGAATTAAACCAGTTGAAAATTAGTTTTTCAATTGAAAATTAATTCTTTAAACTGAAAATGTAACTATTCCATTTTTTGTCAAAAACTTCGATTTTTTAGTTGAAAACTTAATTATTTGGTTGAAAATTGATCTTTTCTCAGTTTAAAATTCAACTATTCCATTGGAAGATCATCTAATTTGTTGAAAAATCGTCTTTTTGGTAGAAAATTTAACTGTTTTGTTGGAAATCCGTCCTTTTGGATTGAAAAATCATACATGAATTACAAAATATTAAATCTTTCGTTGAGAATTCATCTTTTTTTTGTGAGAGAACTGAACTATAGGTGGTTAATAATTCAACTATTTTGTTAAAAATTTAATTATATTGTTGAAAATTCAACTATTTTTTTAAAGCCTTCTTTGTGAACGAAAATCGTACTCACTATTATAGAACAACTCGTTAGAAACGCGAAAAGCCAACGAGTGTATAGCCAACTACTACGTTACTTTCAGGGGGGGGGGGGGGGTAAAAATATCCTAAAATTGGTAACGTAGTTTATGGATGATCCCTTAGTAGTAGCATTACCAATTCCTTTAGTAGATATAGTTACGAATTAATTTACACTGGAACTTGGAATTATGACCGTCTCGGGCATTGCTCGCAGTGACCTTGGCGTAAATCCAGACAGTCCAAGCGCATGAATGAACCAGAAATGTAAACAGCCTCTCTTTCGGCCCCGCTGCGTCTCTCACCGTGGCATCAATTCTCGGAAGGACATAAACCCGGAGGCCTTCATTCCAAGTTCCAGTGTAGTCGGTTATTCTTAAACATTGAGTTAATCGATTGTTACTAATTAGAAATAAACAAATCGGCGCTATTTGAATCATTAGAAAACTACTACTAATTACTAGTTTTCTGCTACTTCCGATCTAGAGAGTATTGTACACCAAAAATCCGAGTGATTCACCCCTAGTTGGGAGCTGATGCAGTTAAATGCTGTTGAATTTTTTCCTATCTACTGTAGGGTGGTTTCCTCTGATGAAAAGTATAATTGGTTAAATAAAGCATTGCAAATTGTCATATTTGTCAAAGTGTTCGTTTATTCAGAGCAATTCAGACTCCGAAAAAAGATAATAAGCACTCTGGGGCCACGTCACACAATGAAAAGATAACCAACCAAATTACACATGTGTGTGGCTACAAGGCTACTTTTTGCTCTAGAACTTTGATAATGCTTCCGACTAGAGTACGTGTGAGAATGACATCGTCAAGTGTGGCTAAATTGTTTCCATTCGCCTGGCAACAGGAAGCCTGAAGCCTCTCGAGTCGACGATCACGAAAATGTGTTGGTGTTGCGTCTCGTTTTAGCAGTGTATGTGTGACGTACTGCATGTATGTACACATATAAAAATAAAGCCACACATCGCTTCGGCATTAGAAAACGTGGAATTGGGAAAGCGTCGTCAAGACTTCAAGAGAGAAGAAAAAAATCTAAAAAAAAAAGAAAGAGGGAAAATAAGAGACAGAGAGAGATAGAAGGAAGGGATTCTTGGCGATGGCGTGGCAGCTGGTCAAACAACTCTTGAGCCTGTTTTGCTGGGTCTGGTCTGGGTTCTTCGGGTCTTGGTCTTGATTCGTAGGGCCCTCTTTTTAGGAAAGTAGTACTCAAGGGTTAACGATACTTTCGAGTATTTTATAGATTTTACACATTTATAGTGTGGATTTTCAATTTGCAATCTAGGACCATATGGGCATATGTACCGCAAAGGTATCTAAGTAATTTTAGAAAATTAAAAAAGAATTTTTGTTTCGAGCTATCTATTATAGTTGATTAATTAATGAAAATTCAACTAATTAAGTCAGTATCAAGGATTTTAATTGATAAATCAGTTATCTTTTTGATTTCATTGATTTAAATAGTAAAATATATTGTAACAGTCTTATCTAAACTAAATAAATAATAATTTATAAATAAATTCTTTCAAATAAAATGATTGTGGTTACTATATTAATTTCCATTTCAAAAGGTCTACATTTTCAACTAAAATTATGGATCTAGGACCAAAGAGATGAATTTTCAACTAAAATGATGAATCATCAACAAAAAAAATTATTTTTTTACAAAGTAGTTCATCTTTTAAAAAATAGTTGAATATTCAACGAAAAAGATTAATTATCTACCAAAAATAAGGTTTTCAATATAATACATGAATTTTTAACCTTCAACCAAAAAGGATAAATTTTGAACCAAATAGTAGAATTTTCAACTAAAAAAATGTAATGGTAGAGATGTTAAAAATGAAATACGTCAGACCATACTTCTGGTCTGAAGTTTTTCTACTATTATATTTTTTGTAAATTATATCACTCAGACAAATAACATCGCTTTCCAACATCTTTTTTAATCTAACAATTGAAAAAGCTAAATTTTCAACCAAAAACGTAATGTGAAATTTTCAATTAAAAAAGTTAATTTTCAACAGCAACATTTTTCAACCAAATAATTGCATTTTTTTACCAAAATTAAGAGGTAAATTTTAAAACCAAAATGAAGAATTTTCAAACAAAAAAGATTTTTCAGTCAAGCAAGAAAAAAATTTCAATAAAATTGTTGAATTTTCAAATTTAAAAGATGTATTTTCAACCAGAAAATATGAACTTTCAACAACAAAAAATATAATTTTAACCAAAAAGTTAATTTTCAACCAAAAAGTTGAATTTCAAACGAAAAAAGGATGACTTTTTTTAAAAAAACAATTCAATTTTCAAGCCAAAAAGATGAATTTTTACGGAATACATGCATTGTCAAATAAAAAATATTAATATTGAACCAGAAATGGAAAATATTTATATCTTCAATTAAAAAAGTTAATTTTCTATTTACAAAAAAAAACTAATTTTCAACAAAATAGTTGGATTTTTAACGAAAGGGGGGAATTTTTTACCAAGAAAGATTTTTCAATCAAGGAAGAAAAAAAATGTTAACCAAATCGTTGAATTTTTAAGTCGAAAAGACAAATTTTCAACCCGAAATATGAATTTTGAATAAAAAAAGGTTCATTTTCAACCAAATAGGTAAATTTTCTACCAAAAGAATTGAATTTTTAACCTAAAAAGGCGAATTATCAACCAAAAAACTCTTTTTTTAATTTTCCACAACAGAAACAAAACAGATCAACAGTCGAAAATTAACTTTATTTTCTAAACAAAATTTGCATTTTTCTAAACTAATATCTTAATAGTTTTAAAACTATTCTTCTTTAGTCTACATATAAATTATTTTTTTTAAATCCTATTTATTTATCGCCGGCTTTACATTCTTTCTCCTATTGCGAGTTTTCCCCATTTTCCACGTATTTCCCCTTAAATGCTAATTGAATTAATAGAACCCAATAAGAAAATCCAACTAATTTTGCTTGAAAATTAATTATTTTGTATTGGAAAGTATAATACTATCTTTTTGGTTAAAAATTCATCCTTTCTGGTTAAAATATTTATTATTTGGCCGAAAAATTAAATATTTTATGAAAAATTCAACAATTTTGTTAAAAAGTCATCCTTTTTGGTGGAAAATTTGTCTTTTTTGGGTTCAAAATTCAACTGTTTTGGTAGAAAGTTTAACTATTTGGTTGAAAATAACCTTTTTTTATTCAAAATTCATATTTTCTGGTTAAATATTCGTCTTTTTGACTTAAAAATTCAACAATTTGGTTAACATTTTTTTCTTCCTTGACTGAAAAATCTTTCTTGGTTAAAAATTTACCTTATTTGTTGAAAACACGCCTTTTCTGGCTTGACAATTCATCTCTTTCGGTAGGAAATCAATCTTTTTTGCTTAAAAATTCAACTAATTGGTTTTTGAGAATTCAACAACTTTATTGAAAATTTGTCATTTTAGTTGAAACTTCATGACTTTGGTTGAAAATTTAACTATTTAGTTAAAAATTTGTTTTTGGTTGGTTGAAAATTAAGGTTTCGGCTGAAAATTTAACTATTCCATTTTTGGTTAAAAACTGATCTTTTTTTAGTTGAAAATTGATCTATTTTCTCGAATATTAGTATTTTTTGGTAGAAAATTAATTTTCTTCGCTTTAAATTCAACTATTTCAGTTGAAGATTCATCATTTTAATTGAAAATCCATCACTTTGGTTGAAAATTTAACTATTATGCTGGAAATTTGTTGTTTTTTTTTAATCAAAATATTTACTTTTTTAACTAAAAATGTAACTATATTACACTTCTGGTTACATATTCATATTTTTTATTGAAAATTCATGTATTCTGTAAAAATTCGTCTTTTTGGCTTGAATATTTAACAATTTCGTAAAAAAGGTCATCCTTTTTGGTTTAAAATTCAACTATTTGGTCGACAATTAACTTTTTGGTTCAAATTGTACTTTTTTGGGAAGTTCAAATTGTCGAAGTAAAAATTCGTGTTTTAGACTTCAAAATTCAACAATTTGGATGAAATTTTTGTCTTACTTGACTAAAAAATCTTTTTTGCTTTAAAGTTCTTCATCTTGGTTTGAAAATTCACCTCGTAATTTTGGTAGAAAAATGCAATTATTTTGTTAAAAATTATTTTTTGTTGTCGAAAATGAACTTTTTGGCTGCAAATTTCACTGTTCCACCTTTGGTTGAAAATGTATATTTTTTTAGTTGAAAATTTCACTATTTGGTTCAAAGTGTATCGTTTTTAGTTGAAAATTCGTTTCTTATATTGAAAAATTGTATTTTTGGTAGAAAATTAATCTTTTTCGTAAAAAAATTTTTTTTTTAAAGATTAATAATTTTAGTTGAAAATGTAGAGGTTTTCAAATTGAATTTAATATAGTAATCACATTAATTTCATTTAAAAGAATTTATTCCACTGTTTTCGTTAAAAATCACCTTATTTCCCCCACTTTTAGAGTATTTTGGACTGTGAAGACTGTTATCGATACAGTTTAAAAAATGCTTTTTTGAATTCGAGTAAGACTGTTACAATGTATTTTACTATTTCAATCAATGAAATTTAAAAAACAACTGAATTATCCTGTATCCTTAGTATATATATATATATATATATATATAT
>CAKNYM010053158.1:567616-577641 GCA_932195095.1 Andricus curvator | reverse complement strand
TATATATAATACTATTATATATATATATATAATAGTATTATATATAATAATCCTTAGTACTGAGTTAATTAGTTGCATTTTTACTACTTCAGAATTAGAAAGTAAACGTGGATTTAAATAGATTAATACTCTAAATCAAAAGTAATTGAAGTTTGAATGATCGATTATTAATAAAGTCAGCATGTCTCGATTCACATTTTCGTGTATTTTTTTTTAGAGTTGACCAAGAACCGAAGTTTTAAGAACGGCACAAAGAACCGTACTTTACACTCTAAATTGGAATTTGTAAAACTGATTGTCAATTAAATTCTACTGATTGGTGCAGGTAGAATTCAGCCATTGACAATTAGTAAAAATATACTTATTCAATTAGTAATTTTTGCTACACGCATGCACACTATCCAAACTCGTAATTTTAAACATTTTTAAATTCTGTTAAAAAGTCATAACTTTTGGATTGAAATTGAACTATTTGGTTGAAAATTACCTTTTTCTGTTGAAAATTCTTCTTTTTCGGTTAAAAATTCATTTCTCAAGTTGAAAATTTTAATATTTTGTTGAAAATCCATTCTTTTTGGTTGAACATTAACTTTTCTAACTGAAAATTTAACCATTCCGTTTTTTGTTGAAAGTTTATCTTTTTTACTTGGAATTTCCCCTCTTGTTGTAAATTCAACTATTTGGTTAAAAATTCAACTATTTTGTTGTAATTTCGTCTTTTTCTATTGTTTTCAACTTTCTTTTGTTTAAAATTGAAATATTTTTTTTTGAAATATAAAATTTTACATTTTTTGTTGAAAATTCATCTTTCATGGTTAAAAATTCAACTACTTGGTTGAAAGTTAAACTACTTTGTTAAAAATTAATTTTTTGGTCGAAGATTCATCATTTCACTTGAAAATTCCTCTCTTTGGTTGAAAATGCAACTATTGTGTTCAAAATTCCTCTTTCCTGGTTTGTCTTTTCTATATAATTCAACTGTTTTTTGTTTAAAATTATTTTGTTGTTGTTAAAATATCAACTTTTCCATTTTTCGTGGAGAATTCATCTCTTTTGATTGGAAATACGACTACTTGGTTGAAAGTTGAACTACTTTGTTAAAAATTAGTAATATTTTTAGCAATATTTTACATGAAATATAAGGAATGTAGAGCGTTTCAAATTGAATTTAATACAGAAACCACTTTCATTTTTTTTAAATAATTTATTCCCCTATTTACGTGGAAAAGAATCTTATTTTCCCCCTTTTCTCAGTCTTTTGGACTTTTATCGATACAGTTAAAAAAATATTATCAGTTGAAATCCTTAGTACTGATTTAATTTGTTGAACTTTTACTCATTCAGATTTAGAGAGTATAGAGAACGGCATCAAGTTCTATGGCTTAATGTCTCTATTAATTAAATTTTGAAAGGTAATTAAAAAAAACTAAAAAAAGCTCGAAAAAAAGTCAAATTGACTTTATTTAGTACATGCTTTTTGAAAAAAACTGTTTTTTGGAAACATAATTCTTTTTAAGCCTTCTTGTGAAATTTTGATACAAAATTTGAATTTTTGAGCTTATGTTTTTTTAAATTTCCTTTGAAAATTAAAAACTATGGCGATACAAGATAAGGTTTTAAAACATAGTATGCATTTCAAGGTAATTAGACCAGAATTTTGTGTGTTTAAGAAAATCTGTATTTCGTTCAATTCAAACAAAGTTATAGGCTTTAAAATTATGTCTCGCTGTTTTGACATTTCGACCGTTATAGTTATATTTACATAGTTTATTAAATTACACAGAAAATTAAAATTTAAGTTCTAATAAAGGAGAGGAATTAACCGTTATAATTTTGACACTGCTTGAAATATAATGTAAAGTTTTGGAAAAGATTACAAATAATATTTTTTTATAACGGTCGAGCGTTACGAAAATTAATAAAAAATGAAAATGTATTCATCGTGAAGTTGATGATTCCCAAATCATTAATGTTCCTTATGAATTGACAAAGTAGTTCAAGTTCAGACCAATTAGTTGATTTTTTAACCAAGAAGATTAATTTTCTGCAATAAAAGACGAATTTGCAACAAATGATATAAATTATCAACTGAATATTTAAATTTGGAAACTAAAAAAGATCAATTATTAACAAAAAAGGTTAAATTTACATTTAAAAAAAAATGTGGAATGAAAATTAACAAATTTTCTACAAAGCAGTTCAATTTCCTACCAAATAGTTGAATTTTTTAACAAATTGCTGTATTTTGAAAATAAAAAAGACGAATTTTCTACAAATAAAGTTGAGTTTTTAACCAAGTACTTTAATTTTCAGTTTAAAAAATTAATTTGACCTACAATTTTCAACCAAAAAGATAAATTTTCTACTAAAATTATGAATCTTAAAAAAAAAGAATTTTTATGAAAGCATTTCAACTTACAACCAAAGAATTAAATTTTCAACCTAAAATTATGAATTTGAAACAAAATAATAGTTGATATTTCAACAATGAAATATTTTTAATTAAAACCAGATGAATTTAACAAAAAAAAAAACTACTTTTTAATAAAATACCTGAATCCTCAACTAAAGTAGATTAAATTTCAAACCAAACATTTGCAATTTTATCCAAGAAACTGATTTTCTACCAAAGAAGACGAATTTTCAACAAAATACATAAATTTTCAAACGAATAGTTAAATTTTCAACGAAGATTATTCGTTTCTACCAATAATAACGAATTTTGAACAAAATACATGAATTTTCAACCAAACAGTTGCATTTTCAACTAAAAACAAAATTTTAACTCAAAAATGTGAATTTTCAGCAACAAAATTTATTTCTAACCGACACAGTTTAATTTTCAACAAAACGGTTGAATTTTTAACTGAAAAGGATTATCTTTTAGGCCGTGGCTACGTGTACCTGAAATTTCAGCACAAATAGCTCGATTTTTTGGGTACAAATAAGGGGAGCTGGAAAAGGGGCTATTTGTACCGAAATTTTGGTACGTATAGCTGTTTTTTTTCGGTACGCGTAGACACTTCCTATTTTTTAACAAAATGGTTGAGTTTTCAACAAAATAATTTAATTTTGAACCAAATACACTGGAACTTGGATTTAATCAGTCCGGATTTACTGCGTTCAGAGAATAGATGTCGCGGCGTGACAAACAAGCAGGAGAGCCGCACTCTGCGCACGTTAGTTGCATCAGGTTACGTCATCCGTGCAAATTCATAGCGAGCCATGCCTGAAACCGAAATTAAATCCAAGTTCCAGTGTAATACCATTTTTAACCAGAAAGGTGAATTCTTAACCTAAAATTTAATAGTAGACATTTTAACCGAAAATAATGAACTTTCAGATTGAATTTTCAATTCAGTTTGCATTTAGGTAGAAAACTGGAAATTTTGCTTGGAAAATAACAGCTAAAAAAGAGCTGTTTGAAATCTCCTCGAAAATCTCAACACTCAATAAAAATGTTTATTATAAAAAAAATGGTATCTTTCAATTAAGAAAAACGAAAATAAATATTTCCCCCCTTCAACTCAATAAAAATGCTAGAAAAAAATGACTTCTTCCAAAACAGAAAAAAAGACAAATAACAAATAAATGAAAATATTGAAAATAAATAATTTCCCTCATCCAATGCAGAAAAAATTGAAAACCAAAATATACTCCCTTCAAACTTAATAAAGATGTTAAAAATAAAAAAATAGCCTTCTTCCAATTCATAAAACATTCAAAAGGAAAATTCCCTCCTACCCAACTCGATAACAATCTTCAAAATATAAAATGTCCCTCTGCTAATTAAAAAAAAAAAAAAAAAATTACATTTCCTTGTATTTATACCCATGTAGAAACTGCCCCATTTGTCCCCATTTCAATCAGGGCAGTGGTCAGAATCTCACTAGACCAACTGGACTAGTAAGGTCTAAACAGGGCCCTTCAAGGCACTGCTAAGATTTTTTATTCCTCATGACTAGAAAAAACTATGTGCCTCTAGTTAGGCCCTAATCTTGTATTTGAGCCAGGCTCTAGCTGGTTCCTGATTTATATAAAAGAACCAAGAAATTCTAGTCAGGCACTGGTCGGGCGTTAGTCAGCATACCCCAGATAAATTTCCTGAAGATGGTGCTGCAGTATATATGATGCAGTGCCATCTTCAGAAGTTTGTATGCACTAAATCATGTTTTAGTAAACAGGCGAATGGCTGCCTCAACAACACGTGACAGCAAACTGAAATTTATTTTCATCTGAAGCATCCGTGCGTTTAACACTTATAAACACGTTTTTTTATTGAAAATAACACTACGTAAATTTTTATTGAATATAGTTCAAGTAGTAGTTTTGTTAAATTCTATTTATTATATATACTGAATGTGATTTGTGAATATAACCAAACAAATTTAGGTAATTTCTTTTTTCACCTTTCACAATCACTTTGATTAAAATAAAGTTCGAATTTTTTGTTAATACGTGAAACATAAGGAAAACAGTTAAATTTGTGCTGTGCATGTGAAACCCAGTGGAAAATAATAAAAATAATCATTTTGTTGTTGAAAAATAGTTTGTCACATATATTTATATCACAGCCGAATAATGAGCGTACCGGAAAACAGAGAGGGTCTAGATGGGCGGTTGAAGGGTATTCCTGTTAGGACCTCGCTAGAAGTTCTAGATAGTGCCTGGCTAAAACAGCGTTACAGAACTAGTCTGGCCCTCCCTATTTTTCCCGACAAGCGCCCGATCAGAAACGGGGAAAACTAGGCGGGGCCCTTCCAAATTCGAATCGCAATTTCTACATGGGTAATTGTTACGGTCTTCGAAACTGCATTTCAAACCTCATCACATTGAAAACGTACGCATAAAAATGAAGACCTAAAATGGAAAAGTTTTAAAGATATAGATTTTAGAATTACCCATTATAAGCTGGATGATTAAAAAAAGTTGAAATCGAACTTATTTTTAATTTAATTATATCATTAGATATGACATTTGTGATAATTCAAGTGATTGGATAGATTTTCTTCTAAAAATTTGTAACATTCCAGGTCAAAAAATTAATTCATCGCCATTTATCGGGGTTTCCTGGTCATTTCCCGGTTCGCATTAACGAAATTTTTTATTGATTGTTTTTGTAAACTAAAAACATTTCTAATATATTGGATCCTTCACATTGAAAACGAGTATAACAGAATTTGAGCAAAAAATATTTCGACATTTTGTCAGACACTTTTATCGATTTCGAAATTGATCACAAGTTATTGCAAAGTAAACGCGAGAACTTTGAAGTCTTCCAAATTTCCCATTTTTCAATTTGATTCCTCGTTTGATTCATTTTTATTGGAACGTAAAAAATGTTTAAGTTGAAAACTGAAAGCGAGCCAAATGTAATATTTCTTTTTTTAATACAAAAGAAGGTTAGCAGAAAAACTAGAAACATCTGTCAAAAATGAAGCAAATGGGACGATAATAATAGGCAGTGACTACGTGTACCGAAAAAATTCGTCTATTTGTACCGAAATTTCGGTACACGTAGCCACGGCCATAATAATAATTAAAATTTACGGAATTTTTATGAAAGTCCCATAGGATTTGCAAATATATCATAAAAAAAGTCTATCAGGGGGACACAAGCTTCATTTTCAAAATTCCCCGACTTTTCCCTGGCCAAAAATATATTTCAAATTCGGAAACTCGGATTTTCCATTTGAAAGGAGTTCCTTTGTATTTTCGATACTTTCTTATAGAGAAAACAATATTTCGTGCGTAGACGCAACAGGGAATTTTTTAGAAAATTGTAAAGTTGGGCTTTAGGTGAAAAATCGAATTTTCCGACGATGGGCTATAAATGACTACACTTGGGAAATTATTTTTCCATTTAGAACCAAATTTCTTTGAATTTCAATAGGGCTGAAGTTCGAGATGTCTTAGTCAGATTAATTCAGACGATTTTAGATGAATTTTTATTTTTTTGTGTGTGTAAACAATGTAGGATAATAGTTACAAAGGACATTGCCACATTCGGTTTTTAGAATTTCATCATGCAAAAAAAATGCGAGCGAAAAGATAAATTCAAAAAATTGACATTTTCTCCCAAAAGAATTTCTCCCAAAAAAATGTTACTCTTTTTTTACTTTAAATTTCAAAACACACCCACGAGCTGTACACAAAAAGTTTACAATTAATTTTCCATCACCAAAAAAGTGTAAAATTTGTCCAAAAGTGCCCGTGTAAACGTCTCAATGCACCTAGACGGTCGATTTGCATATAAAATGAAAAAGTGTTTCATTTTCAAAATTTTTGTTATGAAACATATTACCCGTATGAAAGAGGGTGATTTTTCAAACAAAATTGTTGAATTTTAAAGCCAATAGGACGAATTATCTACAAAACGGATCAATTTTCAACCCAAAAATATGATTTTTTAACAAAAAAGTTAATTTTCTATCAAAAAGTTGAATTTTCATCAAAGTAGTTTATTTTTCAACGAAATAGTTCATCATAACCCAAAAATATGAATTTCCAACAGAAATCCTAATTTTCCACCAAATAGTTTAATTTTCTACCCAATTGTTGAATCCTCAACCAAACCAAATTAATTTAGAACCAAACAGCATTTTAACTAAAAATGATGAATTTTTTCAACCACGAAGGTTCATTTTCTACTGAAGAAGACGAATTTTTAACAAAGTACATGAAGTTTCAACTAGAAAAGATCCATTTTCAATAAAAAATATCAATTTTCAACAAAAAATAAATAGTTACATTGTTAGTTAAAAAAATTAATTCTCAACCAAAAAAACGAATTTTCAAAAAAATTCTTACATTTTCAACAAAAGAGATGAATTTTCAACTAAAATAATGCATCTTAAAAAAATAAGTTTTCAACGAAAAATTGTTTAGAATAGTTAACGTTCGGATTTAGGTGAAACAGGGCGGTCGCAAAACTTCACATTCAAAAATCCCTGACTTTCCCTCCATTTTTTCCTGGCCAATATTATTATCACACTCAGAAAACTATTGGAAAAAAAACATTTTTTTGAACCAAAGAACTTTCTTTAAATCAATGAAACTTTTCTTTAATTGAGAGCCAATGAATATTTTTCTTTAATTCAACGAAATTTTCTTCGATAAAAGACTCTTTTTTTAGTGCATAATTATATTCTTTTTTGACGATGAGATTATAATATATACTTTCTAAATCAATGAAGAAGATAATTATTATGTATGCTAAATGCTTGAGATAAAAATGAAAAAATAACACTTGTATTTGATTAACGGATATAACAGCTCAGCAAACGTGACGTTTTGAATATACGTATGTCAAGCGAGGAAAAAGTTTTATTTTAATCATAAATGTGTATAAATACATAAAACCTCAAATTTTGGAAGTTTACAAAAATTCATATATTTTGATATAGATTAGATAATAGAAAGCAGTTAGAAGCTGGTATTCGTAAACATTGTATATATTCAAAGTTGGATTAAAAATAAACAATATGTATCATTATTCTCTCCAAAATCCAACTTAGAGGGTACTGTATAATTATTATTAAGAAAAAATAAAGAACGAATATTCATCAACCTTTTTCTACACAAAATTTTAATTTTGCAATATACGAAAAAGTTAATAACAATTTTTACAAAATAGGTACTCATTAATACAGAGTACGTATTTCACATACTCTCTTAATTTGAATCAGTAACGTACATCTGACTACCTCAAGCAGTGCATTTTCAAATGAAATGATTTCATACTAGAAAAAGTTACTGAAGGATCAGTAAGTATCAATGAAATTTGAGTACATTTTTTACTTTAATTAGTACCTTTACAGTGAACTCTCACTTATTCCAAGGGCCGAGAATCGTAAACATTCGGATATTCCAAGTCTGCGAGCCTCCCCCACCTCTACCGAGAGTCGTGCGATGATTTTGTCAAGCGATGTTCATTGACTGCCCCTGGCTTGTATCGATGTGCGCGCTGTAAGCATGTGTGCGCCCTTGCAACAAACGAGGGCTTCCCGCTCTTCGGGCCTCTTTTTAATTGGTCAGCCACTGACGCGGGCGAGACAGTACAGGGACAGTGATGGGAGGTGAAAAGGCTTCACCACTTGGAATATCCGAGCGGGCGAGACTTGGATTAAGTGAGCCTTAGAATAAATGAGAGTTCACTGTACTCATTATTCAATTAATGATGATTTCACAAAACAACAAATTAAATCTTTCTAAGGGGCGTCCACAAACTACGTTACTAATTTTAGGGGAGAGGGGGTACCGCTAAAAACTACGGTTGGTAACAGAGGGTGGGGAAAGGGGGGGGGGGGTCAGTCGAAGTAACGTTACAAACTGACAATAAAATTTAGTACGTTTCCTGATGAAAAATTTTAACAAAGTTTGCGAATTTTGCAAAATATGACCCCTCTTTTCCCATTTTTTAAAGAATGCAACTATTTTATTTAAAAATCATCTTTTTTGGTCTTAATCTCAGGTCTTTTTTCGAAAGATGAACTACTTTGTTAAGAATTCATTTTTTTGGTTGAAGAGTCATATCTTTGGTTGATAATTTAACTATTTTATTTTTAGAAAATGAATCTTCTTGGTTGAAAAATCATCTTTTGTGTTGAATGTTGAACTCTTTTGTTAAAAATCCTTTTTTTCAAAGAATAATCATTTTAGTTCATCTTTTCAGTTGAAAATCTAACTATTTTGTGGAAAATTGGTTTCGCTCGTTGAGAATCAATTTTTAAACTAATTAAATTGAACTATTAAATGTAATGAATTTATAAACCATTCCATTTTCGAATAGTTGTCTTTTTTTAAAGAAAATGTATCTTCTACGTTGAAAAATCATCTTTTGGGTTGAATGTTGAACTCTTTTGTTGATAATTCTTTTTTTTTAAAGTATAATCATTTTAGTTCATTTTTTAGTTGAAAATTTAACTATTTCGTGGAACATTTGTTTCGTTGTTTGAGAATCAATTGTTTAACTAATTAAATTAAACTATTAAATTTAATGAATTTATAAACCATTCCATTTTTGAAAAGTTGTCTTTTTTTAAAGAAAATGTATCTTCTACGTTGATTCAATTCAAATTCATATTTTGTCTTTTGGTAGAAGATTGATCATTTTAGTTGAAAATTAATATTTTCGGATTAAAATTAAACTGTTTTATAGAACTGTTTATAGAACTGTTTTATAGGACAGTTTCCTTTTGGCTTTAAAATTCAACAATATTGTTGAAAATTGATGTATTTTGTTTAAAATTCGTCTTCTTGGTCAGAAAATTAATCTTCTTTGTTCAAAATTTATCTTATTGGTTGAGGATTCACCTATTTGTTTAAAAATGCGTCTTTTTTTTGTTGAATTCAAATGGTTGAAAATTCGTTTTTTTTTTTTGGTTGGAAATTAATTTTTCAATTTAAAAATTTGACAATTCCATTTCATTTTTGGTTGAAAAAATTTTTTTTAGTTGAAAATCCATCTATTTTAGTGGAGGATTAAATTATTTTGTTGAAAATTCGTTTAATTCGACTGCTTGAAAATTCGTCGTTTGGTAGAAAAATAATATTTTTTGTTTCAAAATGTACATATTGAATTCAACAGGGTATTTACATTAATTTTTTTTGAAAGAATTTATTCCCCTATTTTCATGAAAAATCACCCTATTTTCTCTCTTTTTAGAGAATTTTGGGTTATGTTACTTTTCGGTGGGACGGGGAGGGGGTGGGGGCTGGGGTTAAAAAATAGCCTAAAATTGAAAACGTAGTTTATGGATGAGCTCTAATTTGATTCATTGACACATTTCTCTTTGATTAAAATTTAGGTTTAGTCCAATTTGGGTAAGGCCAGCAATTTTTAAAAATAATTTCAGATTACAGAAACAAAATTTTTACTGCATATTTTTACAAATGTTGATCTATACGTCATATACCTATATTTTTTGAAGTTTTTTTAAACTTCAATAACTGCGAGTTCAAAATTCTTAAATTCTTAGCACCGATCGATACATATATTTAAAATATAATATATATATATATAT
>CAKNYM010053158.1:521955-564616 GCA_932195095.1 Andricus curvator | reverse complement strand
TGATTTCATGTACCAGTTTTCAAAGTGAAACACGCTATTTTGGTCAATTCTGATCCACCATTTTGATTCCATCATACTGAACGTGAAAATTTTATATTTCTAAGTAGATATTCCCAATCAACGACCTCAAAAACCCCCGAGTACCAGTTTTTGGAGTAAAATACGCTACTTGGGTAAATTTTGATCGGCCATTTTGAATCAGCCATGTTGGATGTAAAAATTTTAAATTTCTAAGTAGATATTCGTAATCAGCGACCCCCAAAACCCCCGATTACCAGTTTTTGAAGTAAAATACGCCATTTTGGTTAATTTTGATCCGCGATTTTGAATCCGCCATGTTTTATGTAAAAATTCAATATTTTTGAGTAAATATTCGTAATCAGCGACCCCCAAAACCCCCGATTACCAGTTTTTGAAGTGAAATACGCCATTTTGGTTAATTTTGATCCGCCATTTTGAATCCGCCATGTTGGATGTAAAAATTCAAGATTTTCAAGTAAATATTCGTAATCAGCGACTCCCAAAACCCCCGATTACCAGTTTTTGAAGTGAAATACGCCATTTTGGTTAATTCTGATCCGCCATTTTGAATCCGCCATCTTGGATGTCGAAAAATTGAAAATATTACTGGATATTCATAATCAGCGGCCCAAAAAACCCCCTGGTAAGAATTTTTAGCTCAAAATACCCCATAGCAAAAATTTATAACACAAATAGTTCAATATTATATCTAGGATTTGTTCATATCCGCCACCATATTTGACCGGCCATATTGAATTTTTCAAAAAGGCCCAACTGCATTTAAAACTAGACATCATTACGAAAAATTTGAGCCCACTATGAGCTATTTTGGTCGAGATGAATTTTGGAGAGTAGGGGTGGCCCACTTGACAAAGAACGCCCCATATATATATATATATATATATTGTAGGGAAATATTTGAAAGAATTTCAGAAGATTCCAAGGAATTTGTTATTTATTGTAATAATTTGATGGAACCTTAAAGGGCTGTTCATATTTTAGGGTATTTGAAAAGAATCCAAGGCATTTGAGATGCCAAAAGATTTTAAAGAGTTTGAAATATTTGAGGATATTTTAACAGATTTCAAGGAATTTTCAAGTGATTTTAGTCATTTAGTGGATTTTAAGTATTTTCGAGTATCTTAAAAGATTGAAAAGTATTTTCGGGAGCTTTAAAATGTTTCGAGTAATTTTAAAATATTTAAACTAAATCTTTAGGAAATTTTAAAAGATTGCAAGAATTTTCAAAAGTTCTAAAAGGTTTAAAGTGATTTAAAAGAACTGGAAATATTTTAGGGAATTTTGCAGGTATTTGTTTTAAAAATTTCGAAGGAATTTGACGGATTAGGAGAGTTTTAGATAATTTCAAAAGAATGCAAGGTATTTTCAAAAGATTTACATAATTTAAAGGTGATTCACATTTTTTTAGAGGATTTGAAAACTTTTGGAGTATTTCAAAAATTCCAAGGAATTTTCCATTTATTTCAGTAATTTAATTGATTTCAGAAAATTTGAGATATTTTAGAGTATTTAAAAAAATTTCACGGCATTTTCGAAAGCTTTACAACATTTTAAGGAATTAAAAACACATTTTAAGGGTTTGAAAACTTTTAGAGTATTTTAAAAGATTCTAAGGAATTTTCAGTTGGTTTCAGTAATTTAACTGATATCATATGATTTTAAAAGATTCTGAGTCATTTTCGAAAGCTTCAAAAAGTTTCAAGTGATTTTAAAGATTTCAAAGAACTTGAAAGATTTTAGGAAATGTTTGAAGATTTGAAGAAATTTTGTATTTATTTCAATACTTTGAAGGAATTTTTAAAGATTAGAAATATTTTAGGGTATTTTAAAGGAATCCAAGGTATTTTCAAGAGATTTCAACAATTTGAAGGAATTTCGACACAATCAGAGGATTTGAAAACTCTTGGAGTTTTCTTTAGCATTCCAAGGATTTTTCATTTGACTTCAGTAATTTAATTGATTTCAGTGGATTTGAAATATTCTAGAGTAATTTAGAAGATTCCAAGGCATTTTCGGAAAAAATGTCAAGTTTCAAGGAATTAAAAAAAAGTTTCAAGGATTTCAAAATCTTTAGATTATTCTAAAAGATTTCAAGGAGTTTTCAATTACCCGTGTGGAAATTGCATAGCTTGGCCTTTTTTAATTAGTGGCCCTCTAGAGGCTCCACAAAGGCGGCCCACTGTGGAAACGCCCAGCTGGGCCCTCGCAGGGGCCTACATATTTGCCCCTTTATTTTTTTCTATAAAAAATTCCAAGTCCGATCACCAAGTTAAACAAAAAAAAAATTTTTTAATTAGTCCAAAAACAAAGATTAAATTATTATAAAAAATTCCAAAAAATATTTTTATCATAATCTTTTTTACCTTTTGTTTGGTTTTGTGGAACATCCAAACATTTTCCATTATTCAGCTGAATTCTCACTCCAAGAATATGACTTCGAATACAAAGGTTAGGTTGTTATAAAATTTTCACAAAAAAATTGTTCCTGACCATTGTTTTGATCACGTCAGAAACATAAAAACGTTTGAAGGCCAGCCGATACTGCGGATCGCGGACTCGTACACATTAGAAGGATTAGAGCAAAGATATAATAGAGTGATCAGAATACTGATCAGTCACCTATGATCAATACCGGTCAGTTCTATAAATCTTCATTTAAGGAAATGTACGTTTCAATTGTAATTTCGCGCAAAATTCCGCAGCCATTCCTGTCATCTCATTGGCTGACTGGATTCTCGATCCGGTTCGATTCCGGCTGTTTCGATTCCGTTCCATGGTCCAATGATTCCCTTCGTCGCCATTTCGCGTTCGCCACGACTTAAGGGCATGTGACACAATCAAATACCTACATTACCGACCTCACTTTTTCAATTTTCTGAATTTTTTTTTGAATCTAAGAACTTTTTTTGTAAATGAAATATCGGGCTGAAACTTTGGAAAATGTATGAGAAGACAATAAACTACGTTTACGTACTTTATTCGAGGAGGAACTTTGCAAAAAATTATTTCCGAAGAAATTAAAACTGGGTGCATTTTTTGAACCTAAATACTCTTTTTATAAGCAAAATATCGGCTTCAAACTTTCAGAAATGCAAGAGCCGACAGTAAAGTACGTTTATGTACATCATTTGAGCATAAAAGATGCAAAAAGAAAAATTCCAACTAAATGTCAACTCCGGTATTCGCGATGGATACGAAAATGCGAAGTCTGGCGGCCACTAATCGAGGCTCTATCAGCTGGCTCGTCTACATCTGAAATATGGGGTCCACGCTGTCAAAGATTGATGTTGCGGTGTTCTTACAATAATATTATTTTAAAGTTGTGCCCAGCATAGAAGTTGAGTGAAATATGTTGTTTCAATGTTGAATTATGTAAGTATTGAAATCGTTATTGGCTTCGTTTAGTGGCCGCCAGACTTCGCATTTTCGTGTTCACAGCGAATACCGACCAAACTGGCAACCGTTGTTGACATTTAGTTGGAATTTTTCTTTTTGCATCTTTTATACTCAAATGATGTACATAAACGTACTTTGCTGTCGGCTCTTGCATTTCTGAAAGTTTGAAGCCGATATTTTACTTATAAAAAAAGTATTTAGGTTCAAAAAATACACCCAGTTTTAATTTCTTCGAAAATAATTTTTTGCGAAATTCCTCCTCGAATAAAGTACGTAAACTTAGTTTATTGTCTTCTCATACATTTTCCAAAGTTTCAGCCCGATATTTTATTTACAAAAAAAGTTCTTAGATTCAAAAAAAATTCGGAAAATTGAAGAAGTGAGGTCGGTAATGTAGGTATTTGACTGTGTCACATACCCTTAATACGTACGTGTTCTCTACACGTGGCACTTTTGAGGTTAAAAACCAAATCGTATTATTTTCATTTCACAATAGAGAATAAACGCCATTCACGATGAGGTAAGAAAGTTTATAATATAGCTTTGATAATTTTACTATTAAATACTACTACTAAAATGAGAGTATTAAAAGTTATTTCCTATTTTACTTCTCTCAGTTTGTTCAATCACAACACATAAATTGAAAAAGAATGCATTTTCTATAATTAATCTTGAAATCCGTTTTACACTAAAACTCCGAAATTAGTATTTATCTGAAATTGTAAATATATTATATATTTTTAAAACAAGGAAAGAAAGATTTACGTCTGAAAAAAATATATATATGAACTGTAATTGTGATTTGCAACGGGATTTCCGATGTAGAACAGTGAATTTTCGAGAAAAATGATAATTATGTGTTAAAATAGGAAATTTTACAGAGCAATCATATATTCTGAATTTGCTCAGAGAATTTAAAAAATATATATAATTCAGATCTGGCACAAGGAGTGCAAGGAGAGCTCTTGCAGGGCGATAAAGGGGGAAAATACTGTAGGGCCTATGTGGGCCTTACAGGGGGCTTAGCTGGGCACTACAGAGGGCCGCTTCATTGGCCCTTCGTGGGCCGCCTACATGGGGCCTTCGAAGGTGAGCATGTCGAATCTATGTGGGCCCTTCGTAGTTTGCCAACGTAGGGCCAACGTAGTAAAGGGGCAAATTACGATGGCCCTCGCGGGGGCCAACTCAAAATTTCCACACGGGAAAAATAAGAAATATTTTTAAAAAAGGGGAATATGGGATAGAGTGTGAAGTCTCAAATCCCCCCCCCCCCTCAAATTGGTAATTTTTTTCTTTATTTAGCTTTAAAAGAGTTCAAGAGTGGTAAATCCCTCATTTAATACTAAGGGTAGTATTAAATGAAGGATTTACCACTCTTGAACTCTTTTGAAGCTTTTTAAACCTTTCAACATTTCTTGAAATGCCTCGAAATTTTCTGAAAATTCATGAAATCCTAATATTTGAATAAAAATATAAATATTTAAAATCCCTTGAAATAATTTCAAATACTTGAAAAACATCAACAAAATTTTAATTCGTCACAATCAATAGAAATATTTTGAAACCCCGTAAAATCCCATGAAATGTTATCAAGTCATTTGAAATGCCTCATAATTTTTGGTAAACTGTTGAAATTACTTAAAATCTTTAGAGTCCCACTGAGATCTTTAAAAATATTTTTCAATTCCTGAAAATCCTCTGAAATTCCTTAAAATGTTTTGAAATCCTGTGAAATTCTTCGAAATCTTTAGAAATAACATGAAATCTTGTGAAATATTTGAAATATTTTGAAACAATTTGAAGCTTTAGAAGTTTCATAATATGCCGTGAAACCTTTTAAAATCCATAAAAATCCTACAAAAAAAATGTGTACAATTTTGATCCGACTCAAGCATTTTATCTTAAATGAAAGCTAATTAAATTTCAAAGAGGTTCGTGCAAGCCATTTTTTGAATTTTTTTTCTAATAATTCTTTTATTTAACAACAAAGTTGATATTTAAAAATGTATTTTATAAACGATCCCATTTTTTTGCAACTACTTATATTTATGTAAAACATCATGATATCAGTGAAGAAACTCCTCACAAATAATATTCAGGAGGTTAAAACTTTTTAAAAAATGGCTTTATTTTTATATTAACAAATTCATAAGTGAAAATGATACTTCAAGATTTAAAACACTTAGAGACTTTATTTTTTTATTTCTTGTTCGGGAAATAAGTAAAAAAATGCTTAGTTACAATTTTTTGAAATTTCAAAGTAATTCTTAATGCCATAAGCAAATCCAATAAAGAAATACATATATCTTAGACATTTCACGCTCTCGCTTCGTTCGTTTAACAAAATTGATCCAGAATTTGTCAGCAATAAATCATATTTACGGCTAATGACTCAGAAAGGACATTATTTATTAGAAGACTTTGTCTGGCGACAATAGTTGTTCTTTATTTAAATAAACTTTATAAACAAATACAGATTATTGCCAATTTTCAACCAGCGGATTTGGATTTTTCAACTGATTAAATTTTAAAGTACTTGAAAAAATCCTTCGCTTATGATACTTCATTAACGAAAAATAATGGTTTATTTTATAATTCACAAATTCACAACTTGAATCATGGTCAGCAAATGCATGTCTTTTTTACGAAATCAACTGCCAATGACTTATAAAGGACCTAATTTATTAGGAGACTTTTTAGGTGACAACATTTGTTATTTATTTAAATAAATTTTATTTCAAAAAATACAAATACAGTGAAAGACCGGTATATGCAGAAGCACAAGAACGGCAGCTAAAGCCACCACAGACATTAGAATTGAACTTTTGTAAGAAACGGTTGCTAACTCTTCAGAAATGACGATATCGCGGATTTAAAACAAAAGCATATTGATAAAATAACATAAGAAAGGTATATAGCCAAGTTGTTTAGTTAATTCCGTTGAAAAAAAAAGAAATCTTCCGGTTGAAACTAATGAAAATCTGTATTTATTTATAAAATTTATTTAATTAAATAACAAATTATGTCACCTGACAAAGCTTCATGAGAAATAGGGTCCTTTCTGATTCATTGGCAGTTGATTTCCTAAAAAAATTACATCTATTTGTTGAAAAGTAGATAAGTTGTGAATTTCTTTATAAAATTGTTTATAAAATAAAACTTTTTTGTTCTTTGATGAAGTATAAAAAAAAGGTGTTTTCAAGTTATTGTAGACAAAGATGTGTTATGTCATCATGGCTATTTATTATGTTTATGGACAAGTGTCTAAGAGTGGCCCTATTCGACGAAGAAGGTGTGGATCTCGGGACAGTGAGGGTACGTGGGTTAGCGTTCGCAGATGGTAAGGTTGTTATAGCAGTCAATCGAAGACTTGCAAAGAATGTTGAGCAAACTAAATACAAGCATGAAGAACATGGGTTTCAAAATTGACATAAATTAAACAAAAATTATGGTGTTTGAAGGGAAGGGTGAGAAAACAATGTGCAACATTGTCCTAAGTGATGAGAGAATACAACAAGTTGATAAGTACGTATATCTTGGTAGCCTATTCACTAATGACGGAAAGATACATGAAGAGAGTTGGATAGGCGTATAAACGAGGGTAAGGAGGTTATCGGTAGAGCAGGGCCCATTATCAAAAATAAAAATATATCAAGTAAAAAAAGGGAAATACATAATTCTATATTTATACAGACTGTGCTATACCGTAGCGAGACGTGGAACTTTCAGGAAAAGGATAAGGGTAAAATTAACGCGATTAACATAAAATTTCTGAGCATGATGTGCGGTAAAACACTGATGGACAAAGTGAGTAAAGAGATCATCCTCAAAGAATGTGGTGTAGAGGAGACACTACTTGACATATGTGAAAAAAATTCTTTCAGATGGTTTGGGCATGTTAAGAGAATGAAAGATGAACGTCTAACAAAACAAGTGTATCAAAAATTAAAGTAAATGGCAGTGAGAGCTTACATGAGAAAATGCATGGACGTGAAGGAAGCTAGAGAGGTACAGGTATGCCAGGACAGAAAAGTGCGGCGACAAATAGTTTATAAAAAGAGTATCAATGGAGTGAATGACGCCTGAAACAAAAGACCTTGGAGACTAATGGGCCCGAGTGGGGAACTTAACATGACGACTTTGCGAGGCTCTGCACTTGGCGTGATCGCTAGAGAGATTGATCAGCAACCTGGGTCAGAGCAGTCTTGCGGAAAAAGGTATAATAATAATAAATGATGTCGTGAAAAAATACATCCTTTTGTTGAGAAGTAGTCAAGTTGTGAATTTGTTTATGAAGTCGTTCATAAAATAAACAATTATTGTTGGTTAATAACGTGTCAAAATCAAATATTTCCTAAGTAATTTAAAATTGATTCCGTTGATAAATCGAAATCTGCCTGTTGAAAATTGACGAAAATTTGTAAATTGTTATCAAATTTATTTAAACAATTAACAATTGTTATCAAATATTAAAAAATCGTACATATTATTTATATCCGACAAATTGTTTATCATTTCTGTTAAAGGAACGAAGTTATATACATAAACAGTGAAAAAAATTGGATCAATTATTAAAAAAAAATTTGATGTATAATTTGTTGTTAAATAAATTCAGAGAAAACAATTTTTTGCTCCACTGTGCAGACGTGGAATCCCTTGAAATATTTTGAACTACTTCGAGGTTTCGAGGAGAAAAGTAATTTTTAATACAAAATAAAAATGTGGAATAACTATTTATTTTTAGGTTTATTTGTTTATTTATTTTTAAGGTTATAAAAATATAATTCTTAACGGAAAATGTAATAGTTGATAATTTAAACGAAGAAGATTTTTATTTTAAATCAGAAACCGTCGAAATAATCCAAAAAAATACCATTTTTTAACCAGTTGCACTTGTAACCAAAAAAGATTAAATATTTTCCAAAAGAGACGAATTTGTTACAAATCAGTTAAATTTTTCATCCATAAATATTGAATTTTGACAGAAAAAAAGTTAATTTTCAATCAAGAAAAAAAAATTAGGCAAATTGTAATTTAAAGAGAAAAATAATTTTTAATAGAAAATACAAATTTCTAACAACTATAAATTTTTTATGTTTATTTGTTTACTTGCTTTAAGTTTATATGAATATATAATTTTCCTAGGTTTCTCAAGAAAATTCAGAAAGATATTTAGTACTTTATGACGCTTGTAAAAAGTAAAAAAATATTTTCTGCATTTTCAGAAATATTTCAAAGTTTAAAAATATTTTTAATCTCTTCAATACTTCTAAAAACCTGCATCTTTTAAACTAACTCGAATCATTCCTAAAATTGTCTTAAAATATTCCGGATTCATTTTTGACGATTTTATACATCTTTTGTAATGTTTTAAAATCTTTTTTAATATTAAATTATCTTTAAAATTTTTCAAAAACTTCTGAATATATTTTTAAATGATTCGAGTTTTTCCTAAAATTTTGGAAAAATTTTGCAAAATTAAAAAAATTACCCTAAAATATTCCAGATTATTTTTTTGACAATTTTGAAAATCTTTAGGCATCGTTATTGAAACCTTTTTAAATATTCTCCTGAAAAAAATTTTGTAAAATAAAAAATCGTTTTAAATTTTCCCAAAAATCTGAGAAAAGTTTTTTAATTCTCTTGAAACCTTTCAAACTTCTTGAAAGGCTTCTAAATTTTGTGTTCGAAATCTTCAAAAATCTAGAATCTGTTTGAAATTGGTTGAAATCTTTACGGTTTAAAGTTATTTATGTATCTTTTCAAAACTTCTAGCTATCTTGAATTTATTCGAATTATTTCTAAAATTTTGTAATCTTGCAAAATTGAAACATTTTGCTTTAAAATCTTCTAGATTCTTTTCGAAAATGTAGGAAATCATTCAAAATGTTTTAAAATATTTTTAAATATTTTCATTAAGTTAGTTTTGTAATATAAAAAATTAATTTTAATTTTCTCTGGAATCTTTAAAAAAATGAATCTCAAAATCTTTCAATATCCTTGAAAATCTTCAGAATTTTATCTAAAATTCTTCAAAAATCTACATTCAGTTAACAAGTTTAAATCTTTTCAAATTTTAAATTATTTTTGAATCTTTCCAAAACTTGTAAACCTTTGAAATGTCTTTTGAAATAATTCAAAGTTTCCACACAAATTTTTTAAAATCCTGCAAAAATTAAAAAAGTTGTCCTAAAATTTTCCAGATTCTTTTTCGACATATTTTGCAATCTTCTTAGCAAAACGTTAAGAACAGAATTATTCTCTAATATTCGGAAAAACAAGAAACAGTTAAAATTTATTCCTCTATGAATAATGTTTAGAAACATTCAGGAATAAATTTTAACATCAAAATAAAATTATTTATTTAGAAAACTTGATTCACGAAATTGATAATTTATTAATAACCTCTTCTTTATTATCTTTATTATTATTTTTTACTTTTTTGTATTAATAATTTCATTTATTTATTCTTTATTATCTTTATTAATAGAAAACTTTTGTAATTTTTTAAACATTTGGTTAAACCGTTAAGAACAGAATTGTTGCCTTTATTTTTGAAGAATCATTTACAATTTAAATTCCATCTTTTAGAAAAAAATGTTTACAATTAAAATTCCTTATTTGAAAATTTCGAGATTGAGAAATTCGTTCCACTAATTTTATTAGAATAGGATAGGATTGAAATATATAACATATGTCTTTCAACATTTTTAAATTTTAATTACATACTATAATAGTGAATCTCTTAAAAGATTTTGCCATGAAATTCGCTATAAAATTAATTTTTTATTAATTTTTTTTGTTCAAAATATCACAATTTGCTGGAAAATAGAACATTGCACATTCACTAAATAAACTAAAACAAGGATGATTCATCAGTTTTAGGTTGTTTCGCCTTTCGCTGACAAATCGACCTCTTTCTCACTTCTCCTTACATGCGGTCTTGCACACGCACACATATCAGAATTATGTTTCGTATTCGCAAATACATACACATGTACATTTTCTTATATCGTTGATACCACATGCCACATACCACATTTTGTCGCCTCAAAAATTTAATACTCGTGGAAATAATTATTGCTATAAATATATTGCTTATTCTGAAAGTTGTAATTAAAAGCTAATTTTTTTATAAAATTAAAGAAATCCTTATTCTTCAAGTTCAAATCTTGAAATCCCAATAATCCAAAATAATCTGCTCTCTCAAATTGTATCAATGACGTACTATTTGAATCAGTAAAAACATAGTGAAAATCAGTAACTACCCACTAATCAGAGGCACTGAATTTCAGGTATTTTTTCACTGATTTTCAAGTTGAAAAAGTTACAGAAGTTTCTGTGTCATTGAAATTTTAATACCTTTTACTACTGAAACCTTTTTAACTTCTGTTAGACTTCACAGCACAAAATGATCTCAAAAAAGGGGAAATAGGGTGATTTTTTTACGAAAATAGGGGAACCATATTGAATTTAATATTTCACTTTAAATTCCTCAGATTTCAAGTTGAAATATATTGCATTTTCAGTAAAACAGTTGAATTTTCAACCAAAAAATATTTTTCACCAAAAGAGATGAATTCTCAATAAAAGAGTTGAGTTTATAATCTAAAAAGTCGAATATTTTATCAAACAGTTTATTTTTAAGCCCGAAAATAGGAATTTTCACTTAAAAATTAGATTATTAACCAAGAAAGATTAATTTTGAACCCAATGGTTGAATTTTCAAAATAAAAAAATTAATTTTTAATGAAATAGTTAAATTTTGAACAAAAAAGTTCATTCTGAATAAAGAAAGATGACTTTTCTACAACAAGCATGAATTTCCAATCTAAAATAGAGGAATTCTTATGTAATAGATGATATTTCAACCAGAACATATTTCAATTTTAAATCAAAAACAGTTGAAGAAGCCAAAAAAGACGAATTTAGAACCAAATAGTTGAAAACAGATGAATTTTTGATAAAGAAGATTAATTTTCTACCAAAAAGACGAATTGTCAGCAAAATACATGAATTTTCATTCAAATCATTGAATTTTCAACTAAAAAAGATCAATTTTCAACCAAAAATTGAGTAGATAAATTTTCAGTTAATTAACTTAGTTTACATTTACAAACCGAATTTTGAACACAATAGATAAATCTTTAACCAAAAAGGATGATTTTTTTAACAAACTAGTTCAATTTTCACCAATTTGGATTTTCATTAAAAAAATACATTCTCAATGACGAAAATTATAGTTGATATTTCAACTGAAAAAAAGATGAATTTTTGATGAAGAAAGATAAGTTTTCTACCAAAAAAGAAGAATTTCCAACCAAAAGGGACAAATGTTCAACAAAAAGTCGAATTTTCTACCAGAAAAAATTATTTTTTCACAAAATAGTGAAATTTTCAACAAAATAATTAAGTTTTCACAAAAATAGTTAAATTTTTTAATCAAATACCTCAATAAATTTTCAATGAAATAGTTACATTTCTATGAAAAGATACATTTTCCACAAACAAAATTGGAATATTCAGATTTTCAGTTAAAGAAATGAATTTTTAACGAAATAGTTGAATTTTCAACCCAATAGATTAATTTTCTATCAAAAAAGACAAATTTTCAACAAAATACATAAATTTTTAACTAAAAAAAAAGAAATATTCAGCCAAACATAGAATAGTTAAATTTTCAGTTGGAGAAATAAATTTTCAACGAAAACAAAAACCAATTTTCAACAAAATAGTTCAATTTTCAACCAAGGAAATGAATTTTTAAAAATAAAGATGATGTTGCAACAAATGCAATTACTTTTCTACTAATAAAGACGAATTTTCGCCTAAAACAGATAAATTTTCAACGAAGATGAACTTTCAATCGAACATGGAATAGTTTAATTTTTAGTTTAAAAGAAATAATTTTCAACAAAATTGTTACATTTTCAAACAAACAGATGCATTTTCAGCGAAGCAGATAAATTTTCCACCGAAGATGGAATAGTTCCATTTCCAGTTAACAAAATTAATTTTCAATTTATAAAAATAATTTCCAACAAAATTGTTAAACTTTGAACAAAAAAAAAGCGTTTTTCAACTAAGATGATGTATCACAAACCAAAAAAAATGAAATTTCAACAAAGTAGTTTCACTTTCAACTAAGTAGTTGAATTTTCAACCAAAAAGATGAATTCTCAACGAAAAATGTAATAGTTGATATTTCAACTAAAAAAGATTTTAATTTTAAACCAAAAACAGTTGAGCCCTCAACCAAAAAAGATTAATTTTCAACCAAAGAGTTGTGATTTTTAGCCAAAAAATGCAATTTCTGCCAAACTAGATGAATTTTTAACAAATCAGTTGACTTTTCAACAAAATTGTTGAATTTTTAACAAAATAATACAATTAATTTTAACTTCAGTTTATCCAAAATTTCCTGATTAATTTTAAATTCCCTGACTTTCTGCAATTCCCTAACTTGTAGCAACCCTGAAAAATTAGTTGTTATCTCACGAATAAAAGACAACAACTAAAATCAATAATGATTACTTCAATGTTTTATTTGACCCACTTTTCCTGCTTCGAAAGACATATATAAAACCGTCCAATATCACCAATTCTTGGTAAATTACTTTATGGAGTTTTGTCAGACGTGAAAAAATGTAGGCAGTTTTTCATCTTGTTCTTGAGAGGAAATAGTTAATAGATCATTTAGCATTTAAGGTTTCAAGCAAACAAGGAACGTGGAATCCTGGGTAGAAAATCCAAAAGTGAAAACCGAGAGGACACATATGGTTCGCACGTGTCCTGGTTGTCCATGGACTCCATGGGTTTCGACCTCCACAAAAAGTACGTCTTCTCTCAATCACACCATGTGCTTCGAATACTGAAACCCTGAAACAACCTCCTCCCAGGAATTTAACACACTTCGAGTCCACATTTTCAGTTACAACGGCTACGTTTTACAAACTTTAAATGTGTCACAAATAATAGAAAGTACCGCCTAAAACCCTAACAGTATAATAGTTATTATAATACTACTATTATAATTTTACCGTGAATTAGTCATTTTTCGTAATTAAATGTTGAATTCCGAGTTGTTTCAGGTGATTTCACGCGACTGTATGGAAATACAACTGATTGTACGATTACAATTTTAATTCCAAGTAATTTCAAGTGATTGCAATTGACTCCACCTAATTTCTCGTTATTAAATGGTAAATTCCGTGTTCTTTCAGGTGATTGCAACAGATTCCACTTCATTTATCGTAATTAAATTTTGAATTCCGAGTGGTTTCAGGTGATTACACGCGACTGCATGTGATCACAACTGATTTCACTTTATTACAAGTTGAATTCCGAGTAATTTCAGGTGATGGCAATTGATTCCATTTAATTTCTCGTTATTATATGGTAAATTCCGAGTGATTTCAGGTGATTACATACTGCAGGGGATTGTAACTGATTCCACTTAATTTATCATGATTAAATGTTGAATTCTGTATTTTCAGATGATTTCAAGTGACTCCAAGTGACTTTAGGTGATTACAACTGATTCCACTTAATTTTTCAGGATTAAATGATGAATTTCGAGTGATTTCACGTGATTGCAAGCGACTGCAGGTGGTTTCAACTGATTTTACTTAATAATAAGTTGAATTCCGTGTTCTTTCAGGTGATTGCAACAGATTCCACTTCATTTATCGTAATTAAATTTTGAATTCCGAGTGGTTTCAGGTGATTTCACGCGACTGCAGGTGATTTCACGCGACTGCAGGTGATTACAACTGATTTTACTTGATTACAAGTTGAATTCCGAGTAATTTTAGGTAATTGCAATTGATTCCACTTAATTTCTCGCTATTAAATGATAAATTCCGAGTGATTTCAGGTGATTGCATACTGCAGGGGATTGTAACTGATTCTACTTAATTTATCATGATTAAATGTTGAATTCTGTGTGATTTCACGTGACTCCAAGTGACTTCAGGTGATCAAAACTGATTTCACTTAATTTTTCATGATTAAATTTTGAATTTCGAGTGATTTCAGGTGATTGCAAGCAACTGCAGGTGATTTCAACTGATCTTACTTGATTACAAGTTGAATGACGAGTAATTTTAGGTGATTTCCTGCGACTGCAGGAGATTGAAACTAATTCTACTTAATCTCTCGTAATTTCAGGTGATTGCAAGCGACTGCATATGATTTCAACTGATTGTACTTGATTATAAGTTGAATTACGAGTATTTTCAGGCAATTGCAACTGATTCTACTTAATTTATCATGATCAAATGTTGAATTCTGTGTGATTGCACGTGATTGTACGTGACTAGAAGTGACTTCAGGTGATTGCAACTGATTTTACTTGATTACGCGTTGAATTCAGAGTTATTTCAAGTGATTGTAACTGATTCCACTTAATTTATCAAGTGTTGAATTCTGTGTTATTTGACGTAACTGCAAGTAATTTCAGGTGATTAAAACTAAGTCTACTTAATTTCTCGTGATTTCGGGTGATTTTAAGCGACTTCAGGTGATATCAACTGATTTTACTTGATTAAAAGTTGAATTTCAAGTAATTTCAGGTGATTTCAGATGATTTCACGTGACTCCAAATGACTTCAGGTGATTAAAACTGATTCCACTTAATTTTTCATGATTATATGTTGAATTTCTAGTGATTTCAGGTGATTGCAAGCAACTGCAGGTGATTTTAACCGATTTTACTTGATTACAAGTTGAATTACGAGTAATTTCACGTGATTTCAGCTGATTCCACTTCATTTCTCGTAATTAAATCTTGAATTCCGAGTAATTTCAGGTGATTCCATGCGACTGCAGGGGATTGTAACTGATTTTATTTGAATACAAGTTGAATTACTCAGGTTGTGTCATGTGATTGTAACTGATTCCACTTAATTTATCATGCTGAATTATATGTTATTTCAGATGATTGCGCGTGACTGCAAGTGACTTCAGGTGATTGCAACTGGTTTTACTTGATTACGCGTGGAATTCAGAGAGATTCCAGGTGATTGCAGCTGATCCCACTTCATTTCTCATAATTATATGTTGAATTTCAAGTAATTTCAGGCGATTGAAACTCATTTTACTTGATTACACGTTGATTTAAAAGTGATTTCAGGGGACTGAAAGCAATTGCAAGTGATTTTAGTTTGCACGGTGAATTCCGAGTGATCGTGTGGGATTCAAAGTGACTTCAAGTGACTTTAAGTGATTGCAGTTGATTGCAATTTTTTCAGGCTACTACAACTGATTTCACTTCATTGCAGGGAATTGAAACTGATTTTACATAAATAAGTTTTGAATTTCGAGTAATTCCATGTGACTTAAAAGAGACTTCAGGTGATTGTAACCCATTTTACTTGATTAGACGTTGAATTCCGACTAATTTCAGGTGATTGCAACTGATTGCACTTGATCACTCGTGATTAAATGTTGAATTACGTGTGATTTCAGATGATTGCACGTAACTACAAGTGAATTGAAGTGATTTCATCAAATTTCACTTGATTAAACGTTGAATTAAGAGTAATTTCAGAGGCCTGCAAGTAATTGCAAACTATTGCAATTTTTACTGTGAATTTGGATTTAATATGTGGAATTCAAAGTGATTTCAAGCGACTTTAGGTGTTTGCGCTTGATTGCCGGTTACTACAAATGATTGCACTTTATTGCAGGTGAATGAAATTGATTTCTTTTTGAATACGTGCTGAATTCGGAGTAATTTCATGTGATTCCAAGTGACTTCAGGTGATTTCAACTGACTTTACTTGATTACACGTTGAATCCCGAATGATTGAAGGTGATTGAAATTGATTGCAATTAATTACACTTTGAATTCCGAGTGATTTTATAATTTCGAGTGATAGTACTTGAATACGCGTTGAATTACGAGTAATTTCAGGTGATTGCAAGTGATTTCAGGTGACTTCAACTGACTTTACTTGAACACGCGTTGATTTCCGAGTGATTTCAGATGATTGCAACTGATTGCACTTGATATCTCGTGATTGCATGTCGAATTCCGAGCTATTTTAGGTGATTTTATGTGACAACAAGTGACTTTAGGTGATTGCAACTAATTTTATTTGATTACATGCTGAATTTCGAGTTATTTCAGGTAATTCCACTTCATTAGTAATTGCAAGTGATTGAAGTTTGTACGGTGAATTTTGAGTGATTGTGTAGGATTCCAATTGATTCAAGTAACTTCAGGTGACTGCAATCGATTGCCCTTCATGACAGGTTACTACAACTGGTTGCAGTTCATTGCACGTGATTAAAACCGAGATTGAAAGTGATTTTACTCAATACCTGTTGAATTCTTAGTGATTTCAGGCGATTTCAATTGGTATTACTTAATTACGCGTTGAATTGCGAGTGATTTCAGGTGATTGCACTTGATTTCTCGTGATAATATGTTGAATTCCGAGTGCTTAAGGTGATTGCACGAGACTTTATGTGACTTCAACTGATTGTAATTAAGTACACGTTGAACTCTGAGTGATTTCAGATGATTGACCTCGATTTCTCGTGATTAAATGTTGAATTTCGAGTGATCAGGGTGATTGCACGTGACTTTAGGTGACTTCAACTGATTGTAATTAATTACACGTTGAATTCTGAGTGATTTCAGATGATTGACCTCGATTTCTCGTGATTAAATGTTGAATTTCGAGTGATTAGGGTGATTGCACGTGACTTTAGGTGACTTCAACTGATTGTAATTAATTACACGTTGAATTCTGAGTGATTTCAGATGATTGCACTGGATTTCTCGTGATTAAATGTTGAATTTTGAGTGATTAGGGTGATTAAACGTAACTTTAGGTGACTTGAACTGATTGTAATTAATTACACGTTGAATTCTGAGTAATTTCAGATGATTGCACTGGATTTCTCGTGATTAAATGTTGAATTTTCAGTGATTAGGGTGATTAAACGTAACTTTAGGTGACTTCAACTGATTGTAATTGATTACGCGTTGAATTCTGAGCGATTTCAGGTCATTTCACTTGTTTTCTCGTGATTAAATATTGAATTCCGAGTGATTAAGGTGATTGCACGTGACTTTAGGTGACTTCAATTGATTACGATTAATTAAGCGTTGAATTCTGAGTGATTTCAGGTGATTGCACGTGATTTCTCGTGATTAAATGTATCCAAAAAGGCAAATTTTCAACAAAATAGTTAAATTTTCGACCAAAAAAGATGATTGTAGCGAAATAGTTGAATTTTTAATTAAACAATTAAGTTTTTAACCAAATAGTCATTGGGTTCTATTAATTGAGTCCGCATTCAAGCGAAAAGACAAGAAACAGGGGACAAGAAGAAGGTTCTTGAAAAGAGAGACAAAAAGAGGAATTCTTTAAAAAGGGGGAAAAAGGGGAATAGGGTAAAAGTATGTCTGAATTTAATTTTTAAAGTTGGATTGTGATTAAAACTGAAACTAAGTAAGGCGAACTTAACATAAAAACGGAAAATAATCGTTTAGTCTCATTTATTTTCAAAAAATCGCAAAAAGTCGAATTTTTTCAAAAAAGTCAAAAAAGTCGCACTATCCGAGCCCGGAAAACTTTAAATATAAAATTTATATTTATATAATTTCTTATGTTAAATTTTGCCGATTACTGGTCCAATCATTTCTGGAGAAACGAGAAAAAATCTACCTTGGCCCGGATTTGAACTAGGAACGCCACTCATTATGAGAGGAGCGTTAACTAATTACGCCATCGGAGCCACATTAGATATTTTTTTATTTCTCCTATTTCCACAGGATGACGCAGGTCTGCATATTTATAACTGAATCTTGGTAAATGTAACTGAATCTGAATATAATTTAGAGTATTGATGTTATTTTGTTGACCAGGGTAATTAATTAATTTCTATGTTAAATTTTGCCGACTATTTGTCCAATAATTTTTGGAGAAACCAGAAAAAATCTACTTCGACCGGGATTTGAACAGTCATTGAACCGTCAACCCGTCTCATGCTGTGGAAATAGAAGAAACAAGAAACGATCTACTGTGGCCCCGGTGGCGTAATTTGTTAACGCTCGACTCATGAATAGTGACGTTCCGGGTTCAAATCCGGGCCGAGTTAGATTTTTTCTCGTTGCTCGGAAAACAGCAATCGGCAAAATTTAACATCAGAAATTAGATAATTACTCTGGCCCACAAAATAATATCAATACTCTAAATTTAAATGTGATTCTCGGCTCGAATTTATATATTCTCGGTTAATTATAATATATATAATAATATATAATATAATATATATATAATATATAATATATATAATATATGTATATAATATATAATATATATATATATAATATATAATTGTCAACAGCCATACCACGCTGAAAAAACCAGTTCTCGTCAGATCACTGAAGTTAAGCAGCGTTGGGCGCGGTTAGTACTTGGATGGGTGACCATTCGAGAAAACTGAGTGCTGTTGGCACATCGTGGGTGTGGTGAGCCCACACTTGTAGTTATTTACTACAAGTTACCCACCTAGAAACACTACCCGAATCGGGTAGTGTCACGCCTACCCCGAAAGGGAAATGGCTTAATGGTATACAATTTCCAGTTTTTTTTCCGGTTTTAATTTAATTTCTGTCTATTTCCCGGTTTTCCCGGTTAGAAAAGACACTGTTAATTTATACACGGCCCCTAAGAAAGAGACACAAGGATAGGTGTGGGTACCTGCAATCTGTGATACAACTTGTCAGTCGACATCATTATCGATGCCGGTCGTATAGCTGGATAAACGCAATCACGCAGATCATGCGTTTATATTACGACTATCCGTTATTTATATCTGGCTCGCCTCTCCAATAACTAATAAAGATCCTAGCTCGGTTCCAGTCATACATTTAACATTGCAGGACAGTTAGACCAATCACCGGATACTATTCATACTAACCACTATCGTATCGATGTTGATCTTGTTTACTCATTTTTATTCCATCCAAACTAATAAGTATCCATCGGTGCCGCTTATTGCAAAAAATTAATCGACAAAATTACCTTCGTAATTCCATATCAACTCTTTTTTATTATTTTCATCTAAGTCGTTTAAACAAAGACAGTGTCAGGGTTGCTGCGGAAAAGTTAATTTTCAAAATTCCTTGACTTTACCCTGATTTTTATTTTTCCCTAACCAATTTTTCATTTTCCTTGACCATTAATATTCAAAGACAAGCATTTTAATTATATAATATTCTTAACATAGAATCTTTTATGAATTTCAGATTGAAATTTGAAAATTTCAAATTTATTTACTTGAACCGAAAAAGATGAATTTTGAATCCAAATGAACGAATTTTCTACAAAAAAGATGACTTTTTTTTTAAAACTAGAATTTTTAACAAAATAATTAAATTTTCAAGAAAAGAATTGAATTTTGAACCAAATCCTTGAATTTCCTACCTACAATGATACATTTTTAACCAAATAGTAGAATTTTCAACAACAACAAAATACAGTCGAAGCTATCAATAAGACCGCTATGAATAAGACCGCTTCCCCTGATCCTTGCTCGAGCTCATCGAGACGCTTCCCCCACCCTCACGTTGACTTCGAAATTCTAGTCAGCCGCTACGAATAGTGCCGCCGCAGAAATCGCAATTTTTATGGTTTTTAGGAGGTTCTTTTTATATTATGAATTTTATAATATCGAAAAATATGATAAAATATGAAAATATCACAATTAATATTCGATATATTTGGATAATATAAAAAAAACTCTCCTAAAAACCATAAAAATTGCGATTTCTACGGCGGCACTATTGGTAGCGGCTGACTCGAATTTCGAAGCCAGCGTAAGAGTGAGGGAAGCATCTCGGCGAGTTCGAGCAAGGATGAGGAGAAGCGGCCTTATTCGTAGCGGCCTTATTGATAGCTTCCACTGTATTAAACTTCAATCAAAAACAGTTACATTTTTTACCAGACAGTTGAATTTTACACCTTCAAAGATGAATTTTCAACCCAATAAGCAAATTTTTAATTAAAAAAGATTAAACTTCATCTAAAAGCATTTGCATTTTTAATGAAATAATTAAATTTTCAAGCTAAAAAGCCGACAGTTGCGGTTTCAACCAAATATATTAAGTCTCAGCGAAAAATATAATAGTTGATATTTAAGCCAAAAAAGCGAATTTTCAACAAAATAATTAAATTTTCAACGAAACAGTTGAATTTCTAACCAAATACTTGAGTCTTCTACCAACGAAGATAAATCCATAACCAAAAATGTATTACCTTATATTTTAACCAAAAAAGATTAAATTTCAACGAAAAGGGATGAATGTTAAAACCAAAAAGACGAACTTTTAACCCAGATGATTAATTTTATACCGTAAAAGGACGAAGTTTCAACCAAAAAACATCAATTTTCATACAGAAATGGAAAAGTTACATTTCCAGCTTAAAAAATTAATTTTAAACCGAAAAAAATGAATTTTCAACAGATTAGTTAAATTTTCAACCAAAGAAATGAACCTTCAGACAAAAAAAATTAATTTTCAATAAAGTAGTTCAACTTTTACCAAAATATTTGAATTTACAATTAAAAAACAGCAATTTTCAACAAAATTGTTAAACTTTCAACCAGAGATGAATTTTCAACTAAAATGATGAATCGTCACCTGTGCTAGTTAAATTTTAAGTTAAAAATTAGTTTCAACAAAAAAGTAACTAATTTTTAACCATTGAAATGAATTTTCAACTAAAAGGATGAATCATCAACAAAAAATTATTTTTTAATAAAGGGGTTAAAAATTTAACCAGTAGTTCAATTTTGAAGAAAAAAATTAATTTTCAACAAAACATTAAACAAAAAAAAATGAATTTTTAGCAAAGTAGTTCAACTTTTACCCAAGTAGTTGAATTTTCAGTTAAAATAATGAATTTTCAACTGAAATGATGAACTTTCAAAGAAAAAAATTATTTTCAACAAAGTAGTTCAACTTTTACCCAAGTAGTTGAATTTTTAATTAAAAAATATCAATTTTCAGCAAAATAGTAGTTAATCTTTCAATCAAAGAGATGAATTTATAATTTAAATTATTGATCTTCAACTAAAAATGATTTTTTTAACAAAGTGGTTTAACCTTCAACCAAGTAGTTCTATGTTCAACACAAGAGATAAATTTTCACTAAATATTTGTTTTTTCAACTGAAAAAGATACCAAAATAGAATAGTAAAATTTTAAGTAAAAAAAATTATTTTAACAAAAGAAAAAGAATTTTCAATAGATAAGTTAAATTTTCAACCAAAAAAATAGATTTTTGAACAAAGTAGTTCAACTTTCAACCAATTAGTAATAGTAGATATTTCAACCAAAAAATATTTTAAGTTTAAATTTAAAAAAGTTGGATTAAAGAAAAGACGAATTTTCAATAAAATAGTTGAAATTTCTACTAAAACAGATGAAGTTTAAATCAAAAAGACAAATTTTCAAACAATATAGTTGAATTTTCTAGCAGAAGAGATTTCAGTTGAATTTTCAAAATCAAAGTATGAATTTTCAACAAAAAGTTAATTTTGTACCAAAATGGTTGAATTTTCAACCCACATAGAAGAATTTTCAATAAAACAGTTTAATTTTCAGTCAAAAAGTACCATTTTCAAATAAAATTGTTTGATTTTGAACCAAATAATAACATTTTCAACTGAAAATATAATCGTCATATTGGAAGATCGAAATAGAATTTCCATGCAAATAAATTACTAACAAGAATATTATTTCAGGGAGACCATAAAACTTCATTTTTAAAATTCCCTAACCTAATTTTTCCCTGGCAAATTTTTCATTTTCCCTGACCATTAATATTCAAAGACCAGAGTTTTAATCTTCTAAAATTTTTAACATAGAATCTTTTACAAGCGAACTAAAACAATCTCAAATTATAATTTAACAATTTTTTATTTATCAGTCTTGACAGTTATTTAAAGATGTTTTTTTTTTCAAATTCCGTGACTTTTCTCCTCGTTTTTCCGTAAATTTCCCTGTCCAATGAAATTCCATGAAGTTTTCCTGACTTTCCTTGGCCAATAAAACCGAAAAAAAATTCTGCTATTTGTACCGAAATTTCGGTGAAAATAGTCCTTTTTCAAGATCTCGCTATTCGTACCGAAATTTCGGTTCATGTATAGCCACGGGCTTGTACAAAATCGACTAATTACCAATTTAAAATTGAAAAAATATATGAAATATTCCAACTCTATATCCAAATCTATATACTGCACTAATACCAAAGTTTAATGTTTGGATTTTTTTTCGCTGAGATTGCACTCAGTAACTTGTGCAATGTTCTGTCGTAGGAGTGTTTAATCAGAGTACGAGAAATGTCTAGATAGCAAAATAACAGGACGGAAATGGTAATTTTAGCTCCAGCAAATAAATCCAATTTCCATGCAACCTTAAGTTATTTTTATATTTACGTACTCTTATTCAAATTTTAAAATTTCCGTTCGCTTTTATTAGCTGCCAGAGCTTCCTTATTCTTCATTTTATTATGTTTGCGAAATCTATGGAATTTTAATATAAATTTAAAATAAGACAGATTCTGAAGAAATAAAACGCGAAATTGATGCTATAAATCATGTAATCTTCTTTTTCTCTGATCGATTAATTGGTTTACTTCAAGAACAAGATATTATTAATCTGTACATTTCTATTTTCCATGTCTGCTAAGTGCTAGGCAATTTCGCGATTTTACTTCAAGCGGCATCAATATCTTCGATCTTGTCACTGGGTGAGATCATTGAACGATAAAATTTAGTCTTCGCTTGTCAAAAATCTAGATTGTTACGACAATTATTATTATCACACTGACGACGTATTCTTTTAATATGAATCAGCATTATGTGAAAATAAAGAGACGGAAAAAATTGGACAAATTGCGTCAGTATGCATTGTCCCTCAATAATGCACAATATAATTTACAGGGATCACAGCAAAAAAAGCTCAAAAAAGAAATTTTATATTTTGAAATAATGATAAATGATTTTTTATGATTTCTGCCATTAAAGAATTTATTTTCAAATAATTGATATAGGGGAAACCTCCCTACAGTGAATAATGCAAACTGCAGTGGATAATCATTGATGAAGAGCACAAATAAAAAATAAAAAATGGAATTTCCATTCATTAGCACGTACAGTGTCTTTAACTATCAATTACTTTGAATTAATATTTTCACATACAATAGTATTTTTAGTTAATGTTTAGTTTAATGTTTAGTTTTTTATTTAGTTTATTTTTTTAGTTTATGTTTAGTTTAGTTTATTTATTATTTTATTTTTTATATTTTTTTAGTTTATTATTTAGTTTATCCACTGTATGGAGGTTTCCCCTACTTAAGTCGTTCGAAATCTATTCATGAGGATATAAAAAATTCCGAAAAAATTGGTCAATAAACAATTTGTATATGTTTAAAATTGTTCTCATAATCAAGAATATTTTCTCTTTTAAACAATACCATAGTGATTAGTTAAATCATGACACTTATAATTATAATTACATATTTATTTTCAATACAGGGTGACCAAAAAACTTCATTTTCAAATTTCCCTGATTTTTACTGACAAAATTCTCATAAACTACTAAGTAAAACATTTATTTAAAATTAAAATTTATTTATTTCAACCAAAAAAATATGACTTTTCTAGAATAAAAGATCAATTTTCTATCAAAATTCCAAGAGGATGAATTTCAAAAAAAGAGTTGAATTTTCGAAAAATAAATATAATTTTTTAACAAAATAGGTCAATTTTTAACAAAAGCGATTGAATTTCAACCAAAAAAGGTTGAATTTACAACAAAATTATTGAATTTCTTAACAGATAGTTGAATTTTAAACCAAAAAAATAATAAATTTTTAATCCACAAGGACGAATTTTCTGTCCAAATAAAAGAATTCTTAACCAAACGAATATTGTTGCATTTATATAGTTATATTTACTTTTCAAATATTTATTTCAAATTAATTTAAATAAATAATTCTGGAAGTTAAAAAAACCCAAACTTTCACTAAACGCGGTAGTATATTCTAGTTTTGAATATAGAATAATTTTGTAGATGCTAAACAAACAATGGTGATTATAGTTCTTACGTACATTTACTAATTTGATAGAATTTCCCTCCTAATTCAAATGTTTTATTTTCAAATATAGTATATTTAGAGAGAAAAACGAAAAAAGGGGATGTTTTTGAGAATAGGGGAATGTTTTCGAGAATATCGGAAAAAGGGAGAATTTAAAAAAAGCAGAAATGTAGAGGAATAGGGGAAAAACTGTGATCCCTGAAATTAGAATGAAACATTTTATCTGAGAAATATTTTAATTTTGGCTTCATATTACAAATAAGAAGAATCTGCAATCACGCTCGCAGCAAAATTAAAAATCCATAAAAAATGTTAAAATATATTTTTAAATCGTATTCAGATATTAATTCATTTAAATTTTCACATCAATTCTGGATATTACCTCAGTTTAATAAGAAAAAGAGAGATTAATGATTCAATATCTCGATATTCAATTTTAATATCTAGATATTCGTTCATAGTAAAATGCTCTTATATTAATTCTTTTCTATTCTAAACATTAATTATTCTGAATATTAAATTTAATATTCATATACCGTTTCGAATATTATTATTACTTTTAATTTTGGGTAAATTATAAACATTCATTCTAGATATCACTCCTTAATAATAATATCTAGATAGTCATCCGTTAGTTAAAAAGATTCAGACATTATTTATATTTAATATTCACAATTTAAAAAAGTAATATATGCATATTTGCCTATAGGGTAGAGTGAAGAACTATTTAAATATAAATTTTTTCAAACTCTTAAAATTAAATTAAATATATAGATAACAAAATTTTAATATTTGGATACATATTAGATAGTCTTACTGAATACTTCGTAATATCAAGATCAAGAGATTAAAACTTCACCATCTGCATATTAAATTTAATTTTAGTGTTAAAAAGAATTAATGTCATAACTTTAAAGTTCGCAACGTTTTAAAAAAAAGCAATAATTTTATTTTTGTTGAAAAGTGTGAATGTTTTCGCTGATAATGGCGACATTTCATGGTAAAAGCACTCCATAAACGTTCCACCCCTCTAACTTATGTGGAACACACCTTGAATAAAACAATAAGTTAAACAAATTTTATAAAAAGACACTAATTTGGAAAGTCAACACTTTTTGTATTGATAATGGCTACATTTCATGCCAAAAGTATCGAAAAAAATTGTATCCCTCTAGCGCATATGTGGAACCCACCCCAAATCAACATCTAAAATTTAGGGGTTGGTTTAGAATGAGTTTTACATGCGCTAGGGGGGTGGAACTATTTTCGTATACTTTTGGCATGAAATTCTGCGATTCTCAATGTAAACCTTTTGACTTTTTAAATTAATGTCGTCTTACAGATTTTTTTTTTAAACTTTAGGGGGTCATTTGGGGAGGGGTTGACATGCGCTGAAAGAATTAAACTTTTTTTTGATACTTTTGGCATGGAATTCTGCCCGTATCATTTAAAACGTTTCGACTTTTCAAATTAGTGTCTTTTTATAGAATTTTGGAAAGTTTAGGGGTTGATTTAGAGTGGGTTCCATATGCGTTAGAGGGATGAAACTTTTTTGCAGTGCTCTTGATATGAAATACTGCCATTATCAGCGGAAATATTGCGACTTTTCAAATTAGTGTCTTTTACACAATTTTTTAAACATTAGGGGTTGATTTGGGATGGGTCCCACATGCGTTATAGGGATGAAACTTTTTCAGGGTGCTTATGACATGCAGTTCTGTCACTATCAGAGATTGGAGAAAACATTTCGACTTTTCAAATTAGTGTGTTTTTTCACAATTTTTTAAACTTTAAGAGTTGCTTTAGGGTAGATTTCATTCGCGCTAGAGGGATGAAACTCTTTTAGGTTGCTTTTGGGATGAAATTCTGTAATTATCGGCAAAAAATTTCGACTTTTCAAATTGGTGTGTTTTTAAAGACTCTTTGAAACTTTAGGGGTTGACTTGGGGTGAGTTCCACATGCGCTAGAGGGATGAAACTTTTTTTGGATAATTTTGTCATGAAATGCTGCTAATACTAGCGAAAAATTATAACTTTGTGAATTTGTGTCTTTTTAACAAATGTTTTAAACATTAGGAGTTGATTTAGGGTAGGTTCGACCTGCGGTAGATGAATGAAACTTTTTTGGGTAGCTTTGGGAAATTTTTATAATTGTAGGGGTTGATCTGGGGTGGGTTCCACATGCGCCAGAGGGATGAAATCTTTTTTGGAAGATTTTGACATGAAATTCTGCCATTATCAGTAAAAAAATTTCGAATTTCCCATGAAAAAAATTTTCTTTCTTGCGTTTTTCGTAAACGTTGCGAACTTTAGACTCATATCATATTTGGATATTCAACTATGGGACTATATTAAGGTGTAATATCTAGATATTAAAATTTGCATTTTTGTAGAAATTCTGCATTTTTTCACATTAAATTTAAATGAGTCAGAATTTAACTGGTTAAATTACTCAAGCATGCTTTCACTGAAAAGTCAGTCATTTCTACTGACAAAACAGTCATTTTAACAGATCAAAAGATATATCTAAAAGGAAGTCTGCTATAACAAAATGGTAAAATTATTTCTAAATTAAAATTTCAATTAATTTCAATTAACCATAAATCACTCATTACCACATTGATGGTTACAGATAAGATCAATTAGAATTACTGATTCTATTAGTGAAAGTTACTGATAACATTAGTCAAAATGACTTTTTTTAGATCATTCAAAATTACTGATTCGGTGAGTGGAAGTAACTGAATTGATCAATTTGATCTTATTCATAGAAAATAAATCTTATTTTGGTTAAAAGTGAACTACTTTGTTTATAATTAATTTTTTTGGGTAATGATTTATTATTTTGGTTGAAACTTCATCTATTTGGTTAAAAATTTAACTATGTCATTCAAAATTTTCTTTTTTTTTTAATTAATTTTGTTACTTGAAAATTGAACTATTCCATTTTGTGTTGAAAATTGATCTTTTTTAGATAAAAATTCAAATATTGGGTGGATGATTTAACTATTTTATTGATAATTAATCTTTTTTGTTCGAAAGTTTAACTACTTGGTTGAAAGTTAAACTACTTTGTTGAAAATTCTGTTTTTGTTGTTGTAAATAATTCATCATTTTAATTAAAAACTTATTTCTATGGCTCATAATGTACCTACTTTGTTAAAAATTCGTTTCTTTTTAGTAGAAAATTAATTTTTTTTAACTACAAATTTATCTATTCCATTTTTTGTTGAAAATTCAACTGTTTGTTTGAAACTTCATGTACTTTGTTAAAAATTCGTCTTTATTAGTAGAAAATAAATTTAAAACTAAAACCTTTTTCAGTTGAAATATCAACAATTACATTTTTTGTTGAAAATTCACCTTTTTATTAAAAATTTTACTACTTGGTTAAACTGCTTTGTTACAAATTAATTTTTTTGTTGAAAATTTTATAACAACAAATTTTGATTCGTTTTCTTATATTTGAAAATTAATTTTCTTATTTAAAAATTGAACTATTCTTTTTTCGGTTGAAAATTGATTTTTTTTAGTTGCAAATTCAACTATTTATTTGAAGATTCATCTTTTTACGTTGAAAATTCTTCGTTTTTGGCAGAAAATTAATTTTCTTGACGGAAAATTATTATTTTTTCAATTCAACAAGGGTAGATTGAAAGTTGAACTGTTTTGATAAAAAAATATTTTGATTAATAATTTACTATTTAAGTTGGAAATTCATCTGTTTGGTTTAAACTTAATCTTTTTTAGTTGAAAATTTAACGTTTTGATTGAAAATTCATGTAATTTCTTGAAAAGCCATCTTTTATGGTGGAAAATTAATCTTCTTGGCGAAAAATTGACTTTTTCCAATTCAAATACTTCTTTGCAATTTGAACTGCTTTGTTTCAAATGTATTCTATTTGTTAATTATTTATCATTTCAATTGAAAATTTATTCATTTGATCAAAAATTTAACTATTTTATTTAAAAGTTTTTTTTTATTAATATTTTTACTTGAAAATTGAACTATTCCATTTTTTGTTGAAAATTGATCTTTTTTAGATAAAAATTCAAATATCGGGTGGATGATTAAACTATTTTATTGATAATTAATCTTTTTTGTTCGAAAATTCAACTACTTGGTTGAAAATTAAACTACTTTGTTAAAAATTCTATTTTTGTTGTTGTAAATAATTCATCATTTTAATTAAAAACTTATTTCTACGGTTCATAATTTACCTACCTTGTTAAAAATTCGTTTCTTTTTAGTAGAAAATTAATTTTTTTTAACTACAAATTTATCTATTCCATTTTTGGTTGAAAATTCAACTGTTTGTTTGAAACTTCATGTACTTTGTTAAAAATTCGTCTTTATTAGTAGAAAATACGTTTAAAATAAAAATATTTTTCAGTTGAAATATCAACAATTAAATTTTTTGTTGAAAATTCACATTTTTATTAAAAATTTTACTACTTGGTTAAACTGCTTTGTTACAAATTAATTTTTTTGTTGAAAATTTGATAACAAAAAATTTTTATTCGTTTTCTTATATTTGAAAATTAATTTTCTTATTTAAAAATTGAACTATTCTTTTTTCGGTTGAAAATTGATTTTTTTAGTTGAAAATTCAACTCTTTGTTATTTTGGTTAATGATTTACTATTTAAGTTGGAAATTCATCTGTTTGGTTAAAACTGAATCTTTTTTAGTTGAAAATTCATGTAATTTCTTGAAAAGCCATCTTTTTTTGTGGAAAATTAATCTTCTTGGCGAAAAATTCACTTTTTCCAATTCAAATACTTCTTGGCAAGTCGAAATGCTTTGTTTACACTGTATTCTTTTTGTTAATTATTTATCATTTCAATTGAAAATTTATTCGTTTGGTCAAAAATTTAATTATTTTATTTTAAATTAATTTTCTTAACCATTTTCTTTTAGTTTAAAATTCATATACTTGGTTCAAATTTTAACTACTTTGTTAAAAATTCATTTTTTTGTTAACAGATTCATCATTTAAGTTCATTTTTTTGTTGTTGAAAATTTAACTATTTTATTTAAATTATTTTTTTTCTTTTATTATATTTAACTTTTCCATTTTTGGTTGAAAATGGACCTTTTGTAGATGGAAATTCAACAGACTGTATAATTTAAAATGACTTATTTCATAAGTAAGTAAAATTGACTGATTTAAAAAGTCACTTTTGACTAATTTATCAGTCGACGAATCCGCATTATTTGAATCATTTCAAATTGACATATTTTTTGAAAATGAAATATAATTATCAACAAGGATAAGAGTTACGTAGCGCGAAATTCTCATTTGGCGAGATGCTGATGGTGGTCAGCAATGCTAAAGCAGGTGCTAATTAAACCGTGCGTGGTAACACGGTTACGACTATACAGCACACCATTATACAGTATATGCTGCATATAGCGAAACCAACTTGTATACATATATATAGTCTCTCGCGTGTAAATCGAGGCGAGATCATTACGCTTTTTCTTTAATTAGCAATAATTTATCAAACCCTCGTGATCGTATGATAAGAGCCGTCGCACTTTTCTCCTTTCCTACATATATAGGTACGTATTACATAGTGTGTGTGTTACGCTCATGCATTCGCATGTAATGTAGAGGGTTTGACACGTTACCAGTGAAAAGTAACGCGTTAAGGTTACCGTTACTAAAAAAAAGTAACGTGTTACATTGGCGTTACACTTTTTAAATTAAATTTTTAATATGTAATTTTAAATTCCCAAAAACTTTAGATAGTTTGTTTTTTGATTTAAAAGTTCTTTCAAATTTAACAATTATATTTTAATCGATATGTCAATAAATAATTTTAGATTAATATTGTGTAAACTGTTTTTATTTTACACTATTATCAATTCTAAATAACAAAATTTGCATAGGATTTCTTTTTCTTTTAATAAAACTAGTTTTTAAAAGAATATCCGAGTATCTGAAAAAGGTCAAAAACTATAGAATTTCAAAGAAAAAATTTGCGATTTTTTGGAAAATAGACGTTACAATTCGCCTAATTTCCATTTATTTACAAAAAATTAAAATGTCTTCGCCTATTTCTTCAGTGAGAATTGATTAAACGATCAAAACTCTTTTTAGGTTCGGAAAACGCTTTTTTAATCATTTATTTTATTGGTTCAATTACTACTACAATATTTGTGTACATTTCAATAAGAAAAGTAAAAAAATATTGACTGAGACATGTGCAAATTCAATATTAGACGCACTAGATTCCGAACCTTTAAAGTAAAAATATTTCAATTTTAACAAAATAGATGAATTTTGAACCAATAGGATGAAATTTCAATAAAGAAGAATAATTTTCTATTTAAAAATAAGGAATTTTCGACAAAATACATGATTTCTCCACCAAGTAGTTGAATTTTCGAAAAAAAATCAATAAATTCTCGACGAAAAATTTAATGGTTAATATTTCAACCAAAAAATACTAATATTCCAAAAAATAATTAAATCCTAAACCAAAAAGGATTATTAATTTTCAACCTAAGATTAAATATCTACCAAAAGATTTGAATTTTCAATAAAATAGATGAATTTGTAATAAAAAATAATCATTTTCAACCAAGAAGATAAATATTCTACTAAAAAAGAAAAATATTCCACATACTACATGAATTTTCAACCAAAAAGATAAATTTTCAACCAGGAAGATTAATTTTCTACCGAAAAAGACGAATTTTCAACAATAAACATGAATTTTCAACCAAATAGTTGAAGTTTCTACTAAGCAAAGATAAATTTATAGTTAATAAAATTATTTTTTAACAAAAAAAAGATGAATTTGAAACAAAATAGATAAATGTTTAAACAAAAACATTCATTAATAACCAAGAAGATAAATTTTCTAACAAAAAAGACAAATCTTCAACAGAATACATGAATTTTCAACCAAATAGCTAAATTTTCAACCAAAGATATGAATTTTCAACAAAAAAGTTAATTCTCGACAAAAAAATCTGAATTTTCAACTAAACAGTTGAATTTTCAACCATAAAACATTAATTTTCTACCAAAAGAGATAAATTTTTTTCAAAAGAGTTGAGTTTTTAAGCTAAAAAAAGTCGAATATTTTCAAAAATATTTGACTTTTAATCCCGAAGAGATGAATTTTTAACAAAAATGGTAATATTCAACTAACAGAGCTACATTTTCAACTAAATAGTTGCATTTTTAACAATAAAAGATGAATTTTCTGCCGAAGGACATGAATTTTTAACAAACGTTGAGTTTACAGCAAAAGTAGAATATTTTAGACAAAAATTAACTTTTAATCCCGAAAAGATCAATTTTCAACAAAAATGTTAATTTTCAACCAAGAAAGATGAATTTTCAAACAAAAATATGAATTTACAACGAAAAGAAAACTACATTCCAACCAAAAAGTTGCATTTGGAACCAAATAGTTGCACTTTCAAGCAAAAGAGACGAATTTTCAACAAAAAAGTTAATTTTCAATCAAGAAAGATAACTTTTTGACAAAAAGAGTCTTCCGTCCAAAAAGGCGAATGATCCACAAAACAGTTGAATTTTCTAAAAAAATTTTCAAAAAATGTGACTTTTTAACAAAATAGTGAATTTTTTTATTTTCAATAAAATAATTGATTTTTAACCAAATAATGAAATTTGTAACCAAAAAGATGAATTCTGAACCAATAATATAATAGCTGGCTTTTCATACAAAAAGAATTAACTTTCAACAAAAAATAGTTGGATTTTTTTATTGGATTCTATTAATTCAGTTCGCATTTAAGGAAAAAAGAAGAAAACGGGAAAGTTTCTGGAAAATTGGGGAAAAGAAGGAAATAGGGGAAAGAGTGTGAAGTCTGATATTGACAAGCATTTTCATACCATAGCTTACTATAGATTTCCAACATATGTAGCTTGAATAAATTTTCATTTTTTTAGATAAAATATAAAATGAGATAGATTTAAGTGACTTTTTTCTTAAAAAGTTACTATAGTGACTTTTTCTTTAAAAAGTGACTAATAGTGACATAAGTGACTTAAGAAATAAAGCACATTGTTTCACGCATCTGAGGTTTTTTAAAGAGTATTTTTGTAATTTATAAATCGGAGATAAAATAATATTTGGGGCAATTCCTTGCGATTTTTTCCTGGCATCATTTTGATCAGCAATGATTTCGTACATCCCTATAAATAAACTTATGCGGTATGTGCGTAGGTAGAAATGCTTGGATTCGTGAAAACAAATACCCAGGACTGTTTCTAATTCTCTCAGAACCTGAGACCTAGATTTTTAAATATTTTTTTGATCAAAATTCGAAATTTTAATCCTTTTAAATTAAGTTTCTATTAATTATTTCAAATTTTGGAAATGTAAGTTATAATGTTGAATTAATTCAATTCAGACGCTTATCAGATCGGATATAATCTACTGGGTGCTTAGAAATTTTCATAAATAATTCACTTATACTTTTAAATTCGAAACGTTCAAACTTAATATTCTATCAAATTGAGATTTCTTTGAAATTTATTATTTATAGATATTTAAAAATTGGTAATGCAGCCCAAATAAATTATTTTGCTAATATTTTTTGTTTTAATTATAATTCAAAATATCAAAAATTGTATGTGATTAAGAATATATTATTTAAAGTAAAAAGCTTTGACAATGCAGAGTAGCCAATTTTAGAAAAATTCCAAAGAATCCATAAAAGTCTAATTTAAATATTTTCAAAATTAAAGTTACACTATCTCAACTTATCCAAAATTGGATTTCATTTGTTTGTTTAAATGTAAAAAACTTTAATCTCAAATTAAGTTTTTTTATTTCTTGTGAATTCAATTTTTTCCTTCAAATTGAGGTTGGTTCCAAATCCTTAGTTTAGATGTTTACAATTTTGTAATGCCTGATAATTCGAGTAATATCTTTTTTCCAAATTTTCCTGCAAGTTACAAAAAATTTAATTATTTTTGTCAGTTTTCATTTTTCAGAATTGAAATTTTTCGCAAATGTTAGAATTGTTTTCAAATTTCAAAGTGTTTACAATTTTGATTTTAATTAAAAATAGATAATAAACTTATGTATAGATTGTGGATTCCTTCGAAGTTAGAAGCTAAAAATTTGAAGGTTTATGAATTTCGATTTTCCAAATTAAAATATCTTCTAAAGCCTAAGTTATAATTGCTTCCAAAGATCAAAAAATTGAAAAATCAATTAAAATAAGCAAATTTTATTAAATATAAATGGATTAGGTGTTAAATTCAAGAACTGTATAAAAACTGGGCCGACTGAAAAATCTCGAAAAATAAAATTCCCGACACTGTAAGATTCCCGAATTAGAAAATTCCCGAACAGTTTATAATGTCACCGAATTCGAAAATTCCTGATTAATAAAATTCCCAACAGAAAATTGCCGAATTATAAAATATCCGAACTAGAAAATTCCCGAATTTATACAATTAAATTTTTTATAAATATCATTTATTTACTGTCAGTAAAATAAAAAAATATTTTTAATGTTTAAAGTTTCTGAAATTATTGTTTGAATTTAAAATAACAATAATTGAAGAAAATATATTTCTGGATGAAATTTTTTTTCAATTATTGTTATTTTATTAATTCAAACAATAATATTCAAAACTTTTGAATTAAAAATAATTTTGTTCATAACAATATTTGATTATTGTATTTTAAATAAGAAAATAATAATTATAAAAAAATTTAATGATTGAATTCGGGAATTTTCTAGTTCGGATATTTTATAATTTGACAATTTTCTGTCGGGAATTTTATTATTCGGCAATTTTATTATTCAGAAATTTTATTTTTAGTGAATTTTGCAGTGTCGGGAATTTAATTTTTTCAGGATTTTTTAGTGACCCTAAAAATGATGAATTATTGCTTCTTTCAAAGCTTATAAATATAAAACATTATTTATAATTCATACTTACATAGGACTACAAATTTTGAATGCCTTCCATTAACACCCATGTTTAAAACTAATATCCACACTTCTTAAAAAAAATTTGAATGCAGCCCAAATAAACTATTTTGTTAATAATATATTTAAAAAATTATTATTCAAAGTCTTTCAAAATATAAAACATCACTATGTTTAAAAGCATCCTAAATTTTATGCAACTAAGAATATTCTTTAAACTGAAAAGCTTAACAAATTTAGAATAGAAAATTTTAGAAAAATTCCGAAGAATCCATAAGAGTCCAATTGAAAGATTTTCTAAATTGGGGCGCCCTATCTCAATGTGTTCAAAAAGCTGAAGATTTAATTTTTTTATGTAAAAAATATTGATCAGGTAATTTTAGAAAATTTATTGCCTTTTAGTTAGAATCTTTCCTAAATTTAAACACTATCGAAATATAAAGGTTTGCAATTAGAACTTTCCTGAAATGTAAAGCGTTCAATTTGTCTATTTTCTAAGAAAAAATTTAAGCCTTACAATGTTTTGCTTTTCACAAATTAAAAAAAAATAGGATCATTTCAAATTCAGTTTCCCCAACTTGAATTAATAAAATTTTGAATACTTCAAAATTAGTTTTCTTTTTCTACTTTGGATGTTTTCAAATTTTTATTTGTTTCAAACTGATTTTTTTTAATTGAGGCTGGTTCCAAATGCTTAGTTTAGATGTTTAAAATTTGTTAATGCTTCATAATTCATAATTTTAATTTTTCTGAAGTAAAATTTATCTCAAATGTTAGGATTGCTTTTAATTTTAATAGCGTTTTCCTGGGTTATAATTGTTTGCAAAGGTCCAAACTTTGGGAAAACAATTAAAATAAAACAATTTTATCAAATATAAATTGGTATTAAATTCAAGAACAATATAAACTATGCGAATTATTTCTTCTTTTAAAGCTTAAAAGTATAAAACTTTATCATTTATAATTCATAGGACTGAATATTTTAATTCATCTTATTAACATCCGTGTTTAAATCGAATATAACAGAGAAAAATGGAATTTGAAAAATTGGGACTGAGTCCTGCATTTCGAAGAAATTGAATCCAGGACGAATTTTGCAAGAAGAGTACTCGGCGCACAGCGCTCCACCCAGAAGTGGAGTGGCTCCTCCCAGTTTAGGACTCAGTCCGGAAAGGCTCGAAATATTCGTGAATCCCGATTCCTTAATTACCAATTCTCATTCCGGGATTTCTGAACACATCCTACATGTCTGGGGTTCACTTTGAAATTTCCGGTGCTCAAAACTTGTTCCGAAATCCGCATTTTCTCCGTGTATCCACACTTCTCCTAAGTTCCTAATTAAACAAATATTTATTCCAAACACGTGAAGTTCATACACTATTTGTATTCCGCATTAGAGATGTGAAATAAGTATTTTATTACTTGATAAGTAAGAAAATTATTAGAAGATAATTGCGACAGAAAAATTTATAATTATTATTTTATCATTCCTCGCATACATTGTAAATGATCATATCAATCATACCATATATTGCACAAATTTATCTTAGCTTCACAAAAAATTCCATCACGTTTCATGTTTTCGTGATATCGAAGCATAATTAAAGTTGGCAATTAAAATAAAAGGAACAAAAGGATAAAAAGAAGGGATAAAAAATTCAAGAGATAGGGAAAGCCGTTATGGATGTTACTAGAAAAATGTGATAAGAAACGATTTCTTGTTGCTGAATGCTGGCGAATCGAAGTCGCAAATATCGAGGTCGAGAAAGATAAGGTTTTACTTATTCTCGAAGAAGATATTTCTTCACCGGCGACTTCTCTGGCATTTGCATGTCCTGTTCTTGGAAAATGTATTTGCAGTTCAATACAGGAAGATAATAAAAAAGCTATTAATAATTTGCATATTTTAATTGGGAAATTGTACCTTGAGAATATAAATAATAGACCAACAATGAAGTTTTATAAAATTATTCAAATCGATGTTCTTTCCGATGATGAGTCTTTTCTTTGACTAGAGATTAAGTTAACATCTTTACTGCAGAAAATGTTATAAATAGTATTTAAAAAATGTAAGTTCCTAAAAGATAATATATCAATTTGGCATTATTATCTCATCACAGACACATAAAAAGTATGACATTCACACACTCCTCTAATATTTAATTGGCACATAATACGTCTATTGATAATAAAGAGTGAGAGGGAAGAACATGAATAACGTTTGAATAGCTTTTAATGTCATGTAATTAGCTCTGTGCCTGAAAATATTTGAAGAGTAACTCAACTACAATGGGTGGAGAGGGAATACAAATGTAAAAATTATGAGAAGGGAGACTCGGCACAATAGAGATAGGATTGATAATAAAAAGCGAGAGGGAGAGAAAATAAAAAAAGGAGAATAACCTCATTAGAGAAATTCGATATTGTGTCATGCAATTTTTTAAATAATTAATCCAAGGGTTTACTATATTTTTGAAATCTGGCATATAATATCAGGCCTCGGACTCACTTCAGAGATCAAAAATAGTGTAAATAGTGTCACAAATTTGAAAAAATAGTTTAATAAAATGTTTCACGTATTAAACTTATATCTTAATGGTCGCTCAAAAAAAGTGTAAAATAGTGTAAATAGTGTAGTGAGTCCCAGGCCTGTAATATACATCTCCCATAAAATCGGTTTTAGAACCCCTGTACTTTGTTGAGATCCTCTAAAAATTCCTGCAAAACACATCAATATTTTTAATTCACTTGAAATCCGTAGAAATCGCCTCAAATATTATAATTTCTTTAAATAATATCTTTCAACATTTTTGCAAATATGATGAAATCTTCTGAAATCCTGTAAAATCCCATAAAATCTGATAAAGCCCCTTGAAAGCCTTTAAAAATTTTAAAACCCCTCCAATCTTGTAAAGTTCCTAGAAATATTGTAAAATCCCGTACATCTTGAAATTTTTAATATTTTTTTAAATTCCTTTATACATTTTTAAATCTTGATATTAAATCGGGATCATTTTAATCAAATGAACATCACTCTGCTGCAAATCACTTTGATCCAACTTGAAGATCAAATTAATGCCCGAGGATTTTCTGTATTTTGACATTCCCGAAAATCTTTTTAATCACTTCAAATTTCTTAAAATCTTGTCAAATACTCTAAAATCTCTCAAGACCTTTGAAATCCATTGAAATTTTTTAAATCCTTGAAGTCTTTGGAGATCCTATAAAATTGCATAGATCTGACCAAATTCGTACAAACTCCATGAAATACTTTGAAATCCCGTAAATTATCTTGAAATTTTTAATATCTCTTAAAATTTCTTCACAAATTTTGAAATCAGATGAAACTTCTTGAAATTTCTAAAAATCCTTTGAAATCTTTGAATCGTACGAAATTCCTTGGAAGCTTTAAAAATAATCTAAAAGATTTAAAACCCTATAAAACCCTTTAAACCCTCTTGGAATCACTTGAAATCTCATAAAATTTTTAGAAATCCATTGAAATTTTTTGAAATATTTTGGAATTTCGATTTTCAGGGTGTCTACTCAAACTTTTCATAGAATATTTTAAAAATAATCTTGGTAAATATTTAAATCTATAAAAATAGTAGTATTCATATGTAAAATTCAATGACTGTTCTTTAATCCGTAAAAGTAACTTTATTGAAAGATAAGGAATTTCTTAATATGCCAAAAGTTTCTAGGGATTTAAATAATATGTTTAATTTAATAAAATTTGACAAATTATATTACAAGATGTTCCTAAATATATTATATCACCATCAAATAAATAAACAAATAATAAAAACCATGATTAATCATTTCTTGAATTTGTTTCTAAAGTCCATGAATTTGAATAATAATTAAAGCAAATTTTTATTTTATCTTCATATACTTGAAATTCAGCGCATATTAAACATATTAAAATTTTCAACGAAAGATATTTTCCTGGTGAGTAGAAACCCTGCAAAAAAAGTAATTAATGAGATTTTTCTCATTAAGTAAAAAATTTGCATTTTTAACCAAAAAGGATGACTGTTTAACAAAACAGTTGAATTTTCAATTAAAAAATTAATTTTCAACCAAATAGTTGCATTTACAATCAATTAGTTGAACTTTCAATCAAAAGAGACAAATTTTCAACAAAATGGTTGAATTTTCGAGTAAAAAAGATAAATTTTCAATCAAAAATGAATTTTTAACAAACTAGTTCAATTTTCAACCAAATTAATGAATTTTCAGTTAAAATTATGAATCTTCACCTGGAATAGTTGAATTTTCAACCAAAAACATGAATTTCCAAATAAAATGATGAATCTTCAACTGGAAAAGAAGAATTTTCAACAAAAAATATGAATTTTCTACAGAAAAGTCGAATTTAAAACAAAATGCATGAATTCTCAAATAAAAGACGACTAATTTTCAACAAAAAATTGAATAGTTAAATTCTCAGTTAAAAAATTAATTTTAAATCAAAAAAACGTGTTTGCAACAAAGTAGTTAAATTTTCAACTGGAATACTTAAATTCTCAGTTACGTAAATCAATTTTCAACCAAAATAAAATAAATCTTCAAATGGAATAGTTGAATTTTCAACCAAAAAGATGAATTTTCAAATAAAATGATGAATCCGAGGATGAATCTTCAAATGGAAAAGTGGAATTTCCAACCAAAAATTGAATAGTTAAATTGTCAGTTAAAAAAAAATTTATGCAAAAAATAATAGTTTTCAACAGAATAATTAAATTGACGAATGAAGTTCAAAAGATGAATTTTTAATCATAATGATGAACCTTCAACCAAAATAATGAATTTTTAGCAAAAAAGTTTAATTTTCAACCAAAAAAGATCAATTTGCAACGAAAAATGTAAAAGCTGATATTTCAAAAAAAAAGTTAGTTTAGATAAAAAACAGTTGAATTCAACTTTAAAAGTGGAATTTTAAACCAAAAAGATGAATTCTCAACCAAAAATATTAATTATTGTATCAAAAAAGACCAAATTTTAACAAAATACATCAATTTACAAATAAAAAAGACAAATTTTCAACAAAAAATTGCATAGTTAAATTTTCAGATAAAAATGTTAATTTTCAACAAAAAAAACGAATCTTTAACTAGAATAGTTTAATTTTCATCCAAGAAGATGAATTTTAATATAAAATGATGAATCTTGAAATAGAACAATGGAATTTTCAATTAAAAATTGAATAGTTAAATTTCCAGTTAAAAAAAAAATAATTCTCAACCAAAGAGATGAATTTTCAACCCAATTGATGGAATATACAACTGGATTAGTTAAATTACCAATACAAAATAATTATCAACACAAAAAAGAAATTTCAACAAACTAGTTAAATTTTCAAAAGGATTAGTTAAATTCTCAGTTACAAAAATTATTTTTCAACAAAATAGTTGAATTTTCAACTGAAGAGATGAATTTTAAATTAAAATAATGAATCTTTAACTGGATTAGTTAAAATTTCAATTAAAACAATTAATTTTCAATAAAAAAATATAACTTCCAACAAAATAGTTATATTGATTAATGAAGTTAAAAAGATGAATGTTTAATTAAAATGATGAAACTTCAAACAAAAAAATGAATTTTTAACAAAAGGGTTTAAATTTCAACCAAGTAGTTGAATTTTCAATCAAAAAGACAAATTCTCATCAAAAAATGTGATAGTTAATATTTCGACAACAAACAATTTTTAATTTAAATAGCAAAAAAGTTGAATTCAACCAAAAAAGGCAACTTTTCAACTAAAAAAGATTTTTCAGTCAAGAAAGAAAAAAAATGTCAACCAAACTGTTTAATTTCCAAGCTAAAAGATTAATTTTTAACCAAGAAGATTAACTTTCTGCCAAATAGGCCAAATTTTCAACAAAATAAATTAATTTTTGAACTAATAGTTGATTTATTAACTAAAAAAGATCCATTTTTAACCAAAAATAGAATAGATATATTTTCAGTTAAAAAATTTTCCAACCAAACCTCATTTTGCATAAAATTATTCATGATAAAATAGATTTCCATTCGATCTTAGTTAAAAAAAAAAAATATAATTTTCAACAAATTACTTAAATCCAGTAATATAAAGCTATTTTTGTAAATGAAGAAACATTGTTATTCAATTATATGTTACATTTTAAGCACGTTCTCGAAAAAATTCCCCGACATTTCCAGGTGTTCCCAGGTATATAAAAATTCCCTGATAATTCCAGGTTTTCCAAGATAGTAGAAACTCTGGTTTTTGAGACTATGATATTTGAGAATATGTTATTTCATGGACAATCTAGCGAAGAAGTTTGAAAATATGTTTAAAGGCAAAGTGAAAAAATAGTTTTATTAGCGAGCAATTTGAGCAGAAATTAGCATTAGTGTCATTTTTTTTCAAAATAGTAGCATCGATAAAAAAAGTGTCAAAAAGTGTCAATGGTGGTAAGGAAGAGGGTCAGAAAAGAAGAAGAGAGAGAGAGAAATCAATAATTTGAAGTTAGAGAGAAATCAATAAGGAAAGAAAGGAAGGTAGGAAAAAGGAAGAAGGAAAAGGACGCAAATGAAGAAGGAAGAAAGGACAGAAATAAAGAAGGGATGAAAGAAGGATAAAAGAGGGGTAGAACAAGAAAGGAGAAGGAAGAGAAAGAAGAAAGAGAATGGAATGAAGGGAGAAACTGTCAAGTCGTCCTGACAGGATGCGTTGCAGCTGCCTCGTTATTTTCAGGATTTTATGTCTAGAGCATGACACACGAAGGAATCTTTATTGGCGCCTTATTCGCAGACGGACCGGATTCGCCAGAAATCGCGCAACGCTTCGCGACAGTCTCGACCGCATTTACAGAAAAACCGTTATGGACTCTATCCTAGAGTCTCCACTGTCTCCAGTGACCAGTATCTAAAAGCGACAACTTATACCCCATTTTGGTCGCTAATCGCTATCGTCGTTGTGGAGATAAGAACCTCGAGACCACTTCACTTCCTTTCAGACCAACATGGTCCCACAGCCAAAGATAAACCGTCGTGTTGGTATTCATCTAAATCTTCTAAAAACGTCTACATTTTTCCTTCTTATCACTACTAGGCACAAAAGTAAAATTATTACAGCCTGTGAGTGACTTTTCATTCTTTCGAGAAAAGGAGTAATTTTCTTCTTCAAAAAATGAGGAAAAATGAAAAATCGTGTACGAGGAATAAATTCTCAATATTTCGGAATACTTGAGAATATATCGGAATATCTGCGAAGTTATTTTTGTAAAAAAGTAACTTCCTTTGATTGCAACTCGCTAAAAAAAATCTGAATTGTTTAATACAGAGAATTTGAAAGCTTAAACTCTTCCGAATTCAACGATATGATTACTTTTTTCCTAAAAAATTCTTTTGAATAGTTAGGTTACCCAAAAAACAGGGTTATTCGGTCGACGTTAGAAAAAATTTGAAAAAATTCTCAGATATCCTCTCAACATTCTTGAATGCAACACATTTTTTAAAATTCTGAAATATTGAATAATTTACTTCTCACGGGGATTTATTTACAAATACTTTATCTTGAGAACAAAATAATAAAGATAGGAAGCCGTTCAATGGGCTCCACATGCGCAGTTTTGTGATGCGAGTGCAGTTCAATAGTTAAATTTATGATAAAATCATTCTTACGCGAAAAATATCATTTTGAATATTTCTGACGTCTACTTTTTTCCTTCTTATCACTACTAGGCACGAAAGTAAAATTATTACAGCCAGTGAGTGACTTTTCATTCTTTCGAGAAAAGGAGTAATTTTCTTCTTCAAAAAGTGAGGAAAAATGAGAAAGCGTGTACGAGAAATAAATTCTCAATATTTCGGAATACTTGAGAATATATCGGAATATCTGCGAAGTTACTTTTGTAAAAAAGTAACTTCCTTTGATTGCAACTCGCTCAAAAAAAAACTCTGAATTGTTTATTACAGAGAATTTGAAAGCTTAAACTCTTCCGAATTCAACGATATGATTACTTGTTTCCTAAAAAATTGTTTTCAATAGTTAGGTTACCCAAAAAACAGGGTTATTCGGTCGACGTTAGAAAAAATTTGAAAAAAATTATCAGATACTTTTTTAAAAATTCTGTAATATTCAATAATTTACTTTTCACGGGGATTTATTTACAAATACTTTATCTTGAGAA